>JAUTBT010063251.1:6356-32999 GCA_032361225.1 Lepetodrilus schrolli
CCCCCCCCCCCCCCCCCCCCCCCCCCCCCCCCCCCCCCCCCCCCCCCCCCGGAGCCTTTAAGAACAGCTAAATGATATGTTTTATCTTTTGAATTGTTTTCAGGAAAGGGCGGCAGTGCAGAGATGAGAGAAAAATACATCACTCCGGGGAAACAACGCTTTTGGAGTTTATTGCTGGGGATCGGAAATATTGCCTGGTCTACAAATGACAGAGGAATACTCAAGTTAGTAAATGACAAATTGAGAAGGGAGAAGAGAAAAAACACAGTGTGCATTTACTTTCAAATATCTTCCTTGTAAAAATATTTTCTTTCTTCTTTTTTTTAAAAAGAATCTTTTCTGTCATTGTATTCTGGTCATGGATGTTACATACGATATAAGCTTGCCATGGTTGTTAGCCTTGCAGACTTTCTTGTGGAGTATGTTATAGTTGGTGAGACAATCATGATTATTTTGTGTTTGTGTTGCTGGCCCAGTATACTATTGGTATCTTTTCGACACATTTAAAAATAAAATTAAAAAATAATAATTTGAGAACAAAATTTGCTATTGAAAATTATACTTCCTATGGGTACATTTTTAAAAGGAATTTCTTTTCATTGAAATAATTCTACAAATTTGTATTAAAAATATTGAATTTTTATAATAATATCCAAACTTTTTGTATCAAATTTAGAACAGTATTGACTTCAGCATAGACAAAGCAAGGATTTCTGTTAGTTTGTGTTTTGAAGAGTTGTTTCTCAAAATGGAATGAGATTAATTCTTTCCGGTGTTCATTGGAAATATCTGGAGATGATTAGTGGATAAAGTGTGGTGTTCCTCATACCGGTGAGAGAGTACAGTGTTATTTTCACCAGTGAGTTTTTCACCAGTGAATTTTTCACCAGTGAGTTTGGTTGAAGATTTGTTACTGATTATAGAGTGGTTTAGTTGCTTATTATTTTTTGTCCTTCTAAAATTGAAGTGTATTAGTATCACAATCCTATATCTGAGTGAAATATATATGTTTTATGTTTTGTTGTATTCATATCTGTATGCATGTTATATTATCTGAACTGGTAACAATGGTTAATCAATATTTCATGCTCCCCGGGGATTTCCTTCATGCAATATTACGCGGCTTTACAATTTGTTAATTAAAAAAATGTTGTCGGACAAATTTGAGAGACATATTTCTTCAAGTAATGGCAAAATGTATAAACAAATCCCACAACTTTTCATTATATTTTGAAATATTTGTGGATGGGCCTATTTGTTTTATGTAATCGTAAATATCCTGCGAAATGTTTCCTGAATGAAACCCAATCCTAGAGCAAGAGTTAACATTATTTCCTGCATTTGAAAGCTACCTCAAGCAAGTTTAGCAAGTTTAGGGATCATTGTTATTTTTTACATACATGTATATGTTCGTCAGGGATGCCTTGTTAAAAATGTGCAAGTACGGGTACATTTCTATATGAAGTATCTTATGTCCACTGGTGCAGTAGTAACAAGTATTGTACATTTCCCCTCACCAACCAAACATAACCTCCCACCCCCATATCCTACATAACATCTAAGAATATGTCATTCAGTGTCATAAAATCACTTAGGGAATCCACATGTTAATTTCTATAGACATTTTGATATAATATTACCCTAATTTTTTTCTCATTTAATTTTTTATTTTATTTGGATGTAGATCTTTATAAAACTGACGAGTTAAAGGCATACACTCACATGTTTTGAGGGTGGTTTTGGTCTAAATTTGAGCGATAAATAATGCAATGAAACGTGTAAATATTGATAACTGGTGAAACAAAACAAAAATGTCTCATTTTGAAAAAAAAGAAATAGGATGTAGATCTTTATAAAACTGACGAGTTAAAGTCATACACTCACATGTTTTGAGGGTCATTTTGGTCTAAATTTGAGCGATAAATAATGCAATGAAACGTGTAAATATTGATACCTGGTGAAGCATGTGACATTAGCATCTCCTTAGCTAATGCACTTGCATAGATAAATCAATTGCACACCTAGTTACAAGTAAAACTTATGTTTGATCGTTAAGTAGGGCAACTAAATGTGAATGTATGCCTTTAGGTTAAATATTGATCACTGGGAAAACGAGGTAGATTAATGTGTTGATTTCTTGATTGAGAAAAATGTTTCTTGGCCAAGTTTTCACTGATTAAGAAATGTATGTAACTTAGAAATCAGAATAGTTTTCATTAACTTGTAATATCCTCAATGACAGGTCTAGGTAAGTTAAGATTTGTTACTTTTTAAACCAGTTTTGTGTGTCAGAAAAATCATATATTGCAGTCCCTTATAATATGAACAAATGTTAAAAATATGTCAAAACTTACATGTCGGCAGAGTAAATAATTATTAAACTCTTCTCATTGATCTAGTTTGTGGTAGTTTCTGTATTTATTTTTTAAATTTTTTTTAAAACCAAAATAAACCAGTTTAATTGACAAAACATAGATGCAAAACATAACATACAAACATATGTTTAAATATTTAATCTTTGTTTTTATTCTTGTTAATTTTTTATATTGTTGCTTTCTATAACCAAACACTACCTTAAAATGCTTAATTCTGTAATATCAGTGAACAGTTCTTAATTTATGATTTATAATTCTTCCCAATTAGTGTTCTCTGACCTAAATGTTAAGCTGTAATACTGGATAAATTAGAACAGGTTTATTGTTATGGGTGTTCATACATCGTTGAATCACTGGCCATAATAAAATCTGTATCATTACCTCAGATTTTGCATTTCTACTACACTTCAGTTGTCAACAGCCTCTCAGGTAGTTGTCACGCATCTGACTGCATGTTTATTTCATCGTACATTTCTACCATGCAGGTTTTTTTTGGTGAGAATGTGAGAAAGAAAGAAAGAAAAACAAACCACACAAACCTCTAACAATTCCTCAATTTTTTCTGACCATTTTAACTTTTTGCTCCTCGATAACAAAGACCAATGGGTCTACCTCATGATTATACTGGTTCTTATCGCTCAGTTTCGTATTAAGTGTTTTTATTATTGATTTCATATCCTTGAAAAATTATTGATATTTGTTTTCGGTTACGTTATGAGTGTACAATGGCCGACCGATGAGTAGCAACAACCTGATGAGATTTGGATCAAGTCATCTCGTATTTAATCATACTTCAG
This sequence comes from Lepetodrilus schrolli, assembly GCA_032361225.1. Taxonomy (NCBI): domain Eukaryota; kingdom Metazoa; phylum Mollusca; class Gastropoda; order Lepetellida; family Lepetodrilidae; genus Lepetodrilus; species Lepetodrilus schrolli. The sequence continues at coordinate 9,529 of JAUTBT010063251.1, forward strand.
AACAATACGGTACTGGACATTGTCTGATAACGAGGTCAGGTCAATACCATACTACAGGTGGCATTGATCTCCGAGCTGTCGTTTCCCAATGATCAAATGCTGTTGATCAAATATGATCAAATGGCGTTATATAGGAACATCCATTCAGCCAATGACATGCCTTCATACACTTAGAATTAGTGTCTGAAAAAGACCTTTTACCATATATTTGAGAATATGGTGAAAAGCAAACTTATTGTCTTCACCAATGGCATCATTCAGAAGCCAATGGTAACTAGTATATTAGGAGGTAGGTTTGTATGAATACCTTTTTAATAAATGCTAGTTTGACCATCTTCAGTATGGACTTAGGCAGGACAAGATAAGACTGGTTAGATTATTAAACTGTAAGGACATTGTTCCCAGGTTGCAGTTCACTGATTTAGTGCTCGACTTGTTATCTAAAATGTCTGCATGCTCTATTTACTCTATGCACAATCATGGACTTGCCCTTCGGTTCATGTGAATACCTACCCCCCCATATCTAGTGGATCCTTTCGTGATACACAGCCATACCAGGTGTTTATCCCACCATAACTAAATTGCCACGGATTCACTGAAACACTTACAGAAAATGACGTTGTTAAGTTGTTGACACAACACAGATATTATTCGTGTCTTGCACGTCATTAAAAAGCTGTTGTCAATATCGTGGCTGATATTATTGATCTATTTTATTGTTATTTAAAAAGAAAGTAAAACTATTATGTACATTTATCATTAGTATTGATCAGGAGATGACAGAGAACCAACAGCTCGCACTATGCTAGGACACATGCCTTGCAGGTCGGTCCTGCTATCGACTCGACCCAGCTGCATTGAAGCATGAACACTATGGCAGGTAATGCCATGTTTTCGGCTGTTAGATAAAACATATTGTGTTACACCAGTGGCAGGGTTCATGCAAGGGGTTGTTGACATAGCAGGGCAATGACTCTGAATGGGGACCGGTTCCGGATGGTTCCAGAATGTTCCGGATGGGAAGGATGCTCTGTCATTGGCAGGTTGTGCTGTGACATTAGCATGTGTGATACAAGGGCATGTCTCATTGGTTTAAAATGAACTAGGAGAGGTCGATACATTGTCGTACTTGTGGCATAGTACAATTAGTACGCAAAGGCCGACATGAACACCCTGATTCTGAAGATGATAAAATACGGGATGATGTGTTAAAAGAAAGGTTGTTAGAAAATTACTTCCTGGTTCCTTAAGAGGTGTCTTGGTGATCACTGAATGGGTTTTTTAATTTATTTTTTATCAAAATTGCTAATTTACTTCGCTATTTTCGTAACAATCACACAAGTGTGAGCCATTGTTTTGTGAACATATTGAGCATACTCTGGTACGTACTTGACGAGAGCTCTTATGACTTAATCGATATCGCTTAGAGTGCAAACAACTTCATGCATCATTTTCAACATTGTTAAGTTATTAAATGGCCCTATGAAATCTCTGAAGGATAACTTCGATGTGATTGCACTTGATCTATTGAAAACTTATCTCAGGCCATTCATATATAAAATACATGTATATCTCATCATGAATTTTATATATATATATTTATATTCAGTTAATGAAATACGGGTTATAAAAAACAACAGGTACATACACTAGGAGAAAATATAAGGATTATTTTTATTTTGGTGATTATGTATAAATTTGTTTTAGAAGTTTTATAAAAATAACTAAATACTTTAATTAATTCAATCACTAAATTTTAATTGCTTAATAAATAAATAAAAACAAAGCATTTTCATTTTGTCTACCTTTAACAGATCTACGTTAAAAATGTGCGTTCACCTTATGACCATTTGAAAATCTTTCTCGATTATTAAATATTAAATATATTAAAATATGAAACAGGAAATAAATTAAGTCTTCTCCTAGTGTATATCGCATATATTCACCAAGCTCAGGATACCCTTGTAATGTTCCATCACCATCACTGTGTATTTGAATACGAGCCATAATTTCTATAAATACCATTTACACCACCAACTAATCTCCAAATGATACCATTTCACTTATATATAGCTACCAGTTTCACATTTCATAACAATATATATATACTGCTTCAATCGTTTCAATAATACAATGTTTCACATGATTCTAGTATCCAGATTTTCACATCAACAGATATACTAATATTTCACCTCTCTGTTATAACTCTCTGTTTCTCTGCTGTGTAAATCGTGTCCACTGCACTGTTGGGTAGCGCTGATTGGATGCAGCAGGAGAAAGGGTTAATTAAACCAGGGGAAAAAACGGGTGTCATCGCCAAGAGGGACTTTGGAGAAAGAAAAAAAAATTAAAGTTTTTTTTTATCGGTTCATGATGATAATAGACGAACATAATGTTAGATATTGCTCAGGATTTTGTTCTTACTATTTACACCATGCAGTTTATTTACAATATGAAAACACTCGGTTGTTGTCCACTGTATTATGGAAATGTTTATCAGCAAGTTTTTTTGGATTTTTTAGTTGTTTTTTCTTGCCTCTACCTCAGAATCCCTAGAATCTACGAGAAATGCATAGTCTGATTATTTGTGCATATTCTGATTGCGATTGTAATATTTTTCTTTTTACTGTACATCCGTGAGAAGGGACACAAATCTTCTTTTTTTAAAGTCACATTCGCAATGTAATCAGATGATCTGGATTTATATTTGCTTGAAGATTATAGATAGTAGATACTACAATAAATTTCCCTGCGAACAAAGATAATTCAAACTGGATACCAAATGACAGAAGATTAACAAACAATACCTCAAATTGTGAAATTAAGTTAGCTGTATTCACATGGTAATCAGACTGTCCAATCCTGTTCAACATTATTATTTGATGTAGATTTCTTTTTTTATTGATTATATAAATTAAAAATATCTGTTGCCTCTGCACATTTTTCAATGAAATATTTATTTGATTGATATTGTTCATTCTGATCCCTGGTAGATATAAAAAAAAAAAATGACTTCAAATATATTGTGAGTTCTGAATGCTCATGGACATGGCATTGAAAACCCTTGATATTTATTATTACGGAAAACTTTCCCCCTGCAAGTTGACTATCAATGATCTCATAGGAACACTGATGTCAAACGTGTGTTCAGTTCCTCACAGTATAGCTCTATGAATGCTAGAGTAATTGGTCTCTGTACATATCTTTAGCCTTTCTTCACTTAACAAGAAGAAAGACACGTCACCTACCTCAGTAAATATTAAAAATATAAATTTCAGGTATTTTTCTCTAATTCTGTAATATGTTTGCTTCCATACTTATATAGTTTTAGTTATTGCTCATGATGTATTGTATTTTCATAAATCACATGTGCTACTTTGTCTGCTTTCGTTAGTGAATTGGAGGTGCTTTGTGAATATTTGCATTGAACATGTCTTGATAATAATAATAATAATAATAATAATAATAATAATAATAATTTGTTCACTTCTCCATGGATTTTGTTATTGATCCCATTGACAATAACATTAAATTTAACCTTGGATTTCTTCAAAATTATTCCAAAATTTTTAACACACTAATTCAATCCCCAACAAAATTATTTTAATTAAAAAAATGTTTTTTTGGGGAATGAATTAGTGTGTTTCGTCACAGCGGGAATTCAAATATTTTATCTATCCGCGACTGTTAAACAAGTAATGGTGATCATAATATTTGGAAAGTGTGTGGATTATTGAATTTATTCTATACATCTGAGCTAATGCTGTATCATAAGCCATTATTTTGTGTAGTTAACTTCCTAACAAACAAACAAAAAATTAAAAAATGCTGCTGCACTTTCATTTGCGTGTTCAAACATATTTTTCTTTCATTCATGAACTATTCTTGACATGTTATGTATGCTGTACAGCCATGATTACATGATCTTTGTGCTATGTTGCTCAATAATACATGATGATGCAAATAGCCCTACTTTGGGAAAAATATGTGGATTGATATTGATGATCAATGAATATTGTTAAATAAACCATGTGGTGTATGTGCTAATAGGTTAGTGATAGAATGACATATTATTATTATAGAAGAATGTCAACCATGTTATTTTTTAGATTTCTTTTTTAGCCAAATTTAATTTTGAAAGTCAGTGTTGGATGTCCGAGTGCTATTCTGTTGTCATAGGAACAAACAAAAAAAGAAGTGCCATATTGTGTACTGGAAGTAAGTCATTAATCAGATGTAAGTCCATTTGTAGTATCTCTTTATGCATTTGAGCGATCTTAGGGTCTAAACTCCCATGTATACCAAAGACTTAGGTCTGTTTCTGTCATTGACGCCATGTTTACTGTGTTTTAGTCGAGGTGTCGTGGGTTTCGAGCGTCACACTCGATAGGATTTGTTTTGTTCGTTGCAAATCGTATAGAAACTATGTGTACATTGGTTGTTGGATGCAGGTCTTGTTATCCGCACTATTCTGCTGCAAGAGATGGCATGTGAAATTTATCGTCATTCATAATCTCGAGCAGATTTTACACATTAATCGATTATCAAACAAATTGTCCACATATGTGGGATCCCATTTTGTCATGGTTGTCTGTTTACTCGAGCTAGTAAAACAAAAACGGAAAATTGTAAAGAAAATAATAATAATCACATGCACTCGAAGGCAGAAGATCGGTAGTGATGAGGTCTGTAGTATAAGTCTCATATGTTAACCAGGTATCGACTGAAATCAAATGTGGCCCATTGCGTTGCAATCTCAGGATATCAAAAATCAGGACTGATTTTGACATATATAACTATATAGAAATACCTCTCTTGTACATGTTACTGTGTGTTCTGTATTATGGGTGTTCTTTGTATGTTACCTCACACTTATTATCATTATTATGATGTTGATATTCAAATTGTGTATAGCATGTGTTCGAATAGCCAGGTGATTGCTTCTTAGAAGGCTAAACTTGTGAATATTTTATTGCTTTTAAATTGCCATTTACTATTTTCTTTATTTGTTTTCTTCTGTGAAACAAATAGAGAAGAAAATGAAAGCATGCGCGAGTTCATAGACAAAAAAATTATAAAATTGAAGGGAGAACTCCACAGAAGGGAGATAACTCCATGGGAGGAGGAGCAGGAGGTAGCCATGTTTCTATCACAGAAGTCAGATGTGATTTCATATATATATAGATATATGATATTAACCCTTTCCATGCTGAAGGCAACCGGAGATGCCCTAAAGAGCAGTGCTTGTGCCTAATCCAGCAGGAAGAGGGTTAAGAGAAGCCAAGTTGTTCAAAAACATATGCATGTGTACAGATACTCGTCTCTAATCATATGTATCTTGCTTCATTGCTTGTCACACCAATCATATACTTCATAGATATTTGTTGTGATGTCTACTCTAGTGTCAATGTATCAACCTTACTGCATCAATTAGTGCTACCGCAAAGGCTTGTTCTGTTGATAGATATATTTTTGTCCCCACATGTATATTTTCTTTCATATCCATGACTGTAAAATTGTTAAATTATGGATATTTGGCCAGGAGAGAAAGATAATGGAAGTATTGTATGGTTCTTTTTTTTTCCACATTAAAAATAAACCTATTAAAACCATAATTTGTGAAAGTTTATATGTTATATGTCAGTGATGACATTTAACAATTAAAAAAACAATCAAATAGAAATTTGCATGAATTTTCAAGAAGTGCTCTTAACCATATTTTTCAATCCAAAATTACGTAAGCATAAACACTGCTATATAGGCACGTCTGACTGCCACCATAAACACTGCTATATAGGCACGTCTGACTGCCACCATAAACACTGCTATATAGGGCACATCTGACTGCCACCCACAAGGACAAGGTTTAATGAATGTGATTAACAATGGCACAAACTTTCTGCTGTTAAGGAATGAATTGCGAATTCAACCACCATTACACATTTCATACCCACCATCACTATAGTTACTCTCATCATCATCATCATCATCGTCGTCGTCGTCGTCGTCGTCGTCATCATCTTCTTATCAAGTCTGCACAGCTGTTCCTAGAACATTTTAAGTCTAACAGTGAGATTGAGCACTGTCTAACTGATCGTTATATGGCAATGACTGGAAAACGACTCGCCAAAGCTATTGTGAATGAAAACCGGTGAATGAAAGTTGCTTCATTTTCCCCACTAGTTATTTCTTTTAATATTTTTTTTCTTCTGCCATATTTAACATGGGTGCTGTTTTATCTTTGTTTTAGTGTTCCCTTTTCTGTTCTACCTTTTATTGGTAAAGATAAGTGCTAGGCAAGGCATGAACTTCAGTTGACATACATATACTTTAGTCACCTAAACTTTTATTTCTTCTAAATTTATGCGTTGACAAGTTTGTCTAATTCTAGATAATATCAGATATTTTGTTTTAATGAAAGTCTAAAATTTGATCATATAGTTTTGTTTCCATTTATGATTGTTATAAATCAAAACAACAATACAATTTCTTTTCATTTGATCATATTCTTTGAATGTTGATGGATAACTGATTGGATGAAATGCTTTCTTCTGGAGAATGAAACTTGTGCCATATTTATTTTGGATAGTAGAGTTTATGAAAGTAGTACAATGTCATCATAAAAATAAAAATGTTTACAGAAAAATCTCAAATGAATAATTCCGCAGAAGAAAGTAATATTAGGGCTAACCTGCTAAATGGTTTGATGGCTGACAGAATGGCATGAAATTATGAAATTAAGAAACAACAAATTTGATAGGTGCAAAGAATTACATAATATACTGCTACACTGGTGATAGGTCTCTGTCGAGAAATTCAAATGGCGAAACACACTTTTAAATACGAGTATTATAATATTTGATGTTTACAAGACGAAATCCTATAAAGTCTAGAACATGACTCTAAATAATTAAAAGAGCATTAATGATATCATCTGAACAGCATGTGGCGTTCAGAAAAAATATTGATAACATAAAGTTGATTTTATTTGTTTGTTTGTTTTTTTTAGATTTCAGTAGATCTAATGGATGGACTGAATGTGTTTATCATGAATGTTTTCATTGTGTTCCTTGCTTAGTAGTGCTTCGCTATGTTAGATATGTTATACTATATATACTATATATATGCTTTTTACTTCCGATACTGAAGTTTATACCCGTGCAATCTAGCTTTGCTTCGATGTCATAGCAAGTTGGTATCTTCATAGTGCTCAAGGTTATGTATTGTCATGATGCCATCAGAATGGAAGACAATTACACCACACAAAATACATATTCATTTTTGTTGTTGTTTCCTTTTTGGATGAAGACAATTTGCAAGACATAATCATTTTTGTCCCCCGGTGAGAAATCAATTGGTGATTATCCAAATTACTTTTTTGAAAATATTTCCCAAATATATACTACGAACCTGTAGGTTTATTCATTCTGACCGGTGATGGTTACTATATTTTGAAGGGAACGTGGTATGGTATGGCGACATATGTTCCAGAGGGCTTGAGGACAATTATGTGTTTTGTGTAAAGATGTTGTTTTTCTAATTCATAACATGGATCCTTTATGTGTAGCCGTGCACAAGCATTATTCATTCTGTGCACATATAACTTGTACAGTATTGACGTTCCGAAAACTGTGAAGTGGACTCTCCCATATTGCTAGTACTATGCACTAATGAGGACGAATCCGTTTGGATTTTGTGGGTGTTTGGGAGTTGACGCTGTAATGTATATTGAGTATATATGCCAAGTGTTGGAGATGAAAAATGAAGTAGTCATTAGTTGCTGTTTGCATATCTTACAGAGTTCTTGCCTACCACGATATCGCACAACACTGCTCAGAACGTTGTGAGGTGTTTGGAGTTTGATGTATTTTCAACTTTATTTTCCTCCATTTTATGCCCTCTACTGTTTTCATGTTCTTCGTTAAATATTTTCAACCTTAAAAATGTACACAATATACATCCAAATGTGTAGTACCACCACTACTGCTACTATTTTCTCCAACTGATGTTCAAAGTCCAGAAATGTTCCTGTTTCATGAGAAAAAAACACATTCTTGAATCTAAAAGGACAGTTTTTGACATTTTGTCAAATAAAATTTCATGCTGTTGTGAAGAAGACTGTAATCATTCAGTCCAATTTTGATTTGCTGTTTGAGAAATGGAAGGAGGCATTCCTATCTTAACTGGATTTCTTTTCGGTCTACGTGTATGTTCGAATGCGATAACTCAGGAGAGCCTTAATGGCAAACACATTATACCAGAGGACCTTGAAATAACTTCATGTTTGGAACTGGAAGTCCATCCAGAACGAGAACAGGCATTTTAAGCAAAATGGTGGGGGATTGCCTTTTAATGTGCTTGCCGTGTTTCCGATTATTGGAATCGAACGGAGAAGGACGGACTGACCAGTTGTCGAAAGTTCTTATTTGAAGGTCTTTGAACCATAGCATTTCTGAAGTCAGTTTCCCTGGCTTCTTCATTCACGTTCACTCTAACACCTCTCTGTACCCAATGAAACATCGAACATGAAAGGTTGGTCTCCTGACTGTTTGTTGTCTTGTTCTCCATGTGCTCATCGTGGCTGGTGAAAGATGCCTCCAAGCAGTCTTGGTTTCGACTTCAGGTTGATCTTGACAACAAGCTTCTCAGCATCAGAACAGATGGTAGGATTCACACACAAAAAACCCAAAAAAAACCCCAAGGACCATGACTTCTCTGCCCAATTGGAACAGGTTCCCGAGATTCAATACCGATCTCAATGACTAATGCAATCTGCTGCCAGAAAGTTGAGACTGCACAAGAGAAGGAGTTTCATTCTGATGCTGAGAACTGCTTGTTCTCAATCCTGTTGTCATGTTGTAGAGTGGTTTATGTCACTGCCAGGGCACTTGTCTGCTTGTTCTTCTGCTACTGCAGGCAGAGCTAACACCAACACCTCTGTACCTACCAAGTCAATGAGGACAAGGTCATTCTCACACTCGTAACTTCTCTGCGTGATTGTGTGCGTGTATATACTGGTATGTGGTATTTTGAAAACTACCTGCTATTCATTTCCTATTTAAAGCTTAATGGTCAACACCATTGTGAAAAGGTTAATTGGTTAATTAATTACTCTTGTTGGATCTGATGGTACTGCTGTAGCCCCACTTAGTGAGCACTGAGAGGAACGGAGGAGACAACTGCCCTGATCTCGAGTCCTATTATTTGACGAATTACAAAACTGGTGCCATAGATGTCAGGCAGCTTATGCAGCAATTCATCCTTTATTCATCCTTTCTTCATTTGTACGTAGTCTTTGGTATTTATCATTGAGCTGATTTGCTATAAATTGCATTTGTTCTTTCTCTCTTGAAGAATAGAATGACTAGGAACTTATTTAGTTCATTTTCATTTACGTTTGTTCGACCGAAATTCAAGTGCCATTGGTAAAAGTATCCCATGTCTTGGGTGCCGCTGACTTTAATTTTATATTTATTATAAATAATTCAGGGATGGTACAGAAGCTAAAGTCAGTGGCAACAAGAGGGGTACTGTTTATTTCAATAGTTTAGAATGTGTTGTGGCAATTTAATCAACTTATACATCATGATGTAGTTTGTTTGTGCCTCATTAGTAGCACATCAAAATGTTGCAGTTGGAACTATTTGGGAAATTGACATGAAAGAATAGCATCATAATTTATGATGATTTATTCATTGAACTGAATTATATAATATATTCTGGATAAATTTAACCCAAAACATTTGTGGAAAAAAATAATCTTATTCATAAGCAACAGTAATATTTTGATATCAGTAATACTGTTTGACTGAGGAGTCTTCACCGACTTGATTGATGTAAATGGCCATATGAATACAACAAGTTGTGCGGAACCATCTTGGCCATTAGGCTGTTGGCTCCCCAGTGCTCAGTATTGCTTCGTGCTCATCATTATCACATGTGTTTATGCCCTTATATATACTGTATACTACTGTATGCGTCTTGCGAGCGAATAGTTTTACGAGAGATACGACTGTTGCACTGTACAGCTGGCTGGCGTGTGGAATAAAACTATTTCGGAGTCTACCTCATGTAATTACTTCAGGGTCTACACGGGCAGCTGTAGCAGACGTCAACAGGGGAAAAGATAGGGGTCAGAAGACAACCTTGTCGCACCCCTCCTTCGATGAAATTAAATATTGAATGTCACTCTTAGTTATTTAGCAGCTTAGATGTACTACTCTTAGATGAGCTAACATTGTAGTTTTTAATATTGTTATTACTATGATAAATGTGCATTTTGCTGCCTCACTCGATATTTACATTTATTGTTACTGTAATAGTTAACAAATAAAGTTACTCTTAACCATGAATCCATCTCAAACTTCTTTTTGTGTGAAAAATATATGCAAGCAAGATGGCATACACCAAGAGACAGATATCGGTGTAACTTAAAGATGAGATAATGATGTAACAAAGATGAATACAAAGATGAAATAACGGTGTAACACAGATGAAATAACGGTGTAACACAAAGATAACAGTATAACACAAAGATGAAATAACGGTGTAACACAAAGATGAAATAACGTGTAACACAAAGATAACAGTATAACACAAAGATGAGGTAACAGTGTAACACAAAGCTGAGATAATGGTGTCGCACAAAGATGAGATAATGATGTAACTCAAAGATGAGGTAACAGTTTAACACAAAGCTGAACACAAAGATGAGATAACAGTGTAACACAAATATGGGGTAACTAACACAAAGATGAGATAACAGTGTACACAAGGATGAGATAACTAACACAGATGAGATAATGGTGTAACACAAAGATGAATTAACGGTGCAACACAAAGATGAGATAATGGTGTAACACAAAGATGAGATGGTGTAACACAAAGATGAATTAACGGTGTAACACAAAAATGAGATAATGGTGTAACACAAAGATGAGATGATGTAACACAAAGATGAGATAATGGTGTAACACAAAGATGAAATAACAGTGTACACAAAAATGAGATACAAATGGTGTAACATATACTAGTAGATGAGATAATGGTAACACACAGATAGATAACAACAGTGAATACAAAGATGAGAAGATAAAGTTTCTGCAAATAAAGCATCAAAATGGAAAGAAGTAAAGAATGGTAGTAGATGGCTACGAATATGCGATGATATTACACTTGAAAGTTGGGGAGTTCAAATCCCAACCAGAGTCAGGCTCCGAGATTACTAAACCGTTTTAATACGATTTCATGCTCAACCTCAAATTTTATATGGAGATTTGTGAACAAAACCCTGAGTTGAGCATTAGCATGTACTCAAACAAGTTTCGTTTCGTATTCCCGAGGTCGGGTATGTTCTCAGAGGAACACTGTGATGCAACGTCTGGATACAACACTATTACCGGTAACAGTGTACAGTTCTCACCATAGGTTCATCTGTGTCGGGTCTAGGTGATTGATCTAATTGTAACTCTTAGGTGCTCAGTAAGCGGTAGAAGTATTGCTGCAAATACTGACTTGTTTTACTATGATTAATTATAAAGTTTCCAACACTTGCATGCCCTCAGTACGATATCAGTATGTTGACATTAGAAATAATCTCAAGGAAAAAGTCAACACGATACATTTTAGTTCAATATATTTAACGGATTATATTACGCATTCAGAAACATGTTTCCAGTAAACGTCTATACCAAAACATCCCTGAATTAATTAATTAATTAATTTGTTTAATTGGTGTTTAAATCACGGTAGGAGGAAACCCGCAACATCCGTAGTGCTGAATGTTGCAGTAAACCTGCGAGCACAAGTTTGTACGGACAGACTCCTTGAATTAAACTAAGCAACACACTCCTCACAATAAAATCCGATTAGCAATGCTACATAATGAAACATCCGGTCAGCAAAATGTATATATGAAAAATACTACTTCACTTTACAGTTTCGATGAGCATGGCATTGGCAGCTATTTTGGACATGTGCACACTCTTCATTGACATCCAGATCGAGGCCAAGAAACGGAAGTGTCATGATCCTAAAATTGTCTCCTTCCAAAATCTTGCGATTACCAGGCCCCGTAATTATGAAAGCTTTTTTGAGTACGATTTCATGCTCCTCAAAGATTTGCTCACCATATCATTTTCGTTAGCCTGGGCATGAATCGTATTGAAAACGTTTCGTCATCTCGAGGCCTGGCGGTCGTTTCACGAAGCTCTCATCTACTACGGAACCATAGCGCTCTCGTAGCGACCTCATATACATGAGGATCGTGCACTTACAATAGCGTTATGGTTTCCTAGTGGATAAGGGAACGTGAAAGGATACTCAGGTCAAGTCGCCAATACGGTAAAGAATATTCCGTAGTCTAAAGTGGACGTATACCACGAGTAAGATGTAAAGGCATGTTCAATAATTGCATACTTCTCATGCATGCAAATCGTCGGTATTTGTATCGTATGTTAATGCAGGAAATGCTGATATTAAGTCCGTCAAGGAAGATACAGGCCATACGATAACGGATCCCGTGGCAGTGGTATCTCTGCTTGAGTTGAAGTTAATATGTACACTAAACATGACAAGGTATACAATGTAATACTTTATTCCACTTCATCAACAATAAATAGAATAGATGGCAATATGCTTTAATAAAAGGGGGAAAAAATATAACTATTTATGTAAACACGGTAAATGGGTATGACGAATCTATCAATTATCACAGACACGACATTCTTTTCATAAGATTTTTATCAGGCCACCAATACCATCTAAATTAACTAGTATCTCCCGCCAACCCAAAATAACTGTCCCACTTCAAAATTGTGTAAGAAAATATATTTGTCAATCTAATCTTCAGCCATGGATAATTGGCATCGGTAAATATATGTACAGATATGTATATATAGACCGTTAGTTTCCCCACGTTCAATTTCAAACGCTATGTAACGTTGTGTGTTGGCAGGGAAGTTTGCCCACGTTGAAGATTAAGTTATAACGTGCAGACGCGAACTTTCACGTGGAATGTACGACTAAAGGTCTCTAATTTGTATTTAAAATTAATTAAAGTCTTATTATAATCGCCCTTTCCAAATTCAAACAAACTTAAATTTTGAATTAATAGAGAGAAAAAAACACAAAAAAAACAAACATTGCATGTTATGGCGTCATTGTAGTCCAATCAATGCAACAATAAACATAAGGTGGGCTTATAACATTGATATTTTAACGAGAATGCTCACTATTCAATCTAAATATAGCTAAATCCTGGTTCGTTTCCGCCATCCACCAGTGTCGACAATGATTTAATTTAATAAAATTGGGGCAGTGAACATTCTACTAAAATGTCCATCAATTAAACCTATATTAACTAAATGCATTCTCGTACCATGCCAAACTTACAGCATCGTAATAAGTACTATTTGCAATACGACTGCTTTGAGGAAGGTTGTCTCTCCAATTACGGTAGTGAGTACTGGGATACCAAAGAAGTACTATATAAATGCAATTTAGTTTTTTGTTTTTGAATTGGGGTTTAGAGTCGCTTCGAGATTCTTTCACTTATATCACGACTTGTCAGTTTAGGGCAGGAGGAAACCCGAAACATCCGTAGCGCTGAATGTTACAGTAAACCTGCGAGCACCGGCTGGTACTGACAAGACCAAGGATGATAACTTCGAACATTTGGCTTCGAAGTCTTACCACTGCGCTACCACCCGCCCCCTTTGAAAAGAGTACTTTTGAAAATAGTACTTTTATACACCGATAAAAGTACTCTTTTACAGATAAAAGTACTCCACGTGACACTAATATGGACACATCATTGGACGGGGAGATTGTTTTGTGCTCTAATGCTGGTTAATGTACTGAGATTAACCAGCCGTTTGTTTTACGCATGATTTGTTGTAGAATGAGAATTAATCTGAAATCGGAGGTCGACAACTTTGGCAGATCGAGCTGTTACTCGGCAAAAGTAAAACAAATACATAAAATAAACCCATAATTATGAATAGTTCAATAATATTAACATTCATTTTTCATAACTACGCATAATTTGATAGAGAAAGAATATTAATTTGGAACCTTGTTGGATCGAACAAAAATAACAGTTACTAGGGTATGCCTGATACGTAATTGTGAATACCGTAGTTTACTAAAATAAACATGAAAATGACATAGCTACGCATGATTTGATGCTTGACCCGGATTTCTCGAAAAGAAAATATCAATATATCAAAACTCAGTTGAGTTTAAAACCCAGTTGCAGGTTTCAGTTAACAATTGGAACCTTATTTTTCTTCGAGAAATGCAAATTGCTGAAACTATATTGCTGAAACTGATTGGATCGAAAGTGAACTTAGATTAATATAAAACATAAATAACTTGAGTAGGAATAGTTTATTATTATTAAAGGCATACAATCACAGTTTGTTGACATATTTCATGGTCAAACGTATTTTACCTGAAAGGATGTTTATTTTATTTGTCTACATAAGTATATTGGGCAACAAGCTACATTTTACGCAGGTCCCATTTTACTGGTTTTCAATATTTTCATATTTTTTCATATCGCGAGATAAAAAAAAATACAAACTTAACATAAAACATTGAAAACACAATATACTAATGTAGACAAAATATATATACAAACCGTGATTGTATGCCTTTAACATAATTTAATCTCGCTATTGGTACGCATGATCCGCTGTGGAAAGGAAATTAATTTTGAGCCTGATTGGATCGAATTAAGCAAAAGTAACATTTACTATATTATTCCTGAAATATGCGTAATTAATTAATGAATATATTTATCAATTAAACACGATACATTGTAAAAAGAAAAGTAATTTGGAACATGATTAAATCGAACTATGTACAGTGTGTAATGTTCAACAAAAGTAAAATATACAACGAAACATCGATAATCGGAGCTATTTACATGTATGCTCAACAAAAGTAAAAACATACAGCGAAACATCGATAACCTGAGCTATTTACATGTATGCTCAACAAAAGCAAAATATACAAGTGAAATAATGATGATAAACTTATCGGATCTAACTATGGTTGTCAACGAAAAATACAAACATAAACAGTATAACAATGCAATATGATACAGATAGTTTGTATGTTTTCCCACCATCCTTGTATCTTGCGATACGTTTCAGATCAAGGTACACACACTCAAAGTGCTAATACGTTTTCCAATTCGATGGTGGCACTAGGGTGGGAGATTAAAAAAAAAGAGAGCAGAGATTGCTTTAAATTTCCAAATGTCTATCACAGTAATGTATATACATGGATTTCAAATATTTACTCAGGTAACACTTGGAAGAGTACCATTTATGAACATTAATATGGTGAGTTTTAGTTTAATAGGTAGAATCTGCAGAATGCTAGTCCTATACATCTATATCATTAAAAATGTCAACAACAAATAAAACAAGTTTAGGTTTAATTAGACAGAATCTGCATAATTAATAGTAATATACCATATAATATATCAACAAATAAAAAAAATAAAACATAATAATAATTTATGATATGTTTAGATTTAATTTAGCAGACTCTAGATAATTCTAGTTTACGTCAGTGTATACCATTACCATTTTGAACAAGTTTTGAATAAATTGGGAAAACATTTGTAAAATGTTAGTTTTCTTCGTCACCTCTGACATTATGAGGCTTTGCCCCGTCTTCATCCTGGCTGTTGTCCGTCTGTGCCTCTCCCGGGGCTAACGTGTCCTGAAGGTCCCGAGTCTTGTAGCTGGACTGTTTCTCCGTCTTAAAGACGGCGAGCCTGTGTCTCAGCTGCTCCACCTTGGCGGACATCCCGGTGATCTTGTTGTCGGAAATGTCCAGTTCCTGAAGCAATGGCAGCTTGCAGACGCCGTCCGGAATGGATTCCAGAAGGTTGTCCGACAGATCCAAGATCTCCAGCCCCGTCATCCGGAAGATGTCCGTCGGAATCGCGCACAGGTCGTTGGTGGAACAGTTGAGAACGCGAATCCGGTAGAGATACGGAAGATCCGTCGGGACGATGTTGATGTGGTTTTTGGACACGTTGAGCGTGATCAGGGAAGCCAGGACGTCGATGTGGTCCTCCGGAAGCTGCGTCAGTTCGTTGTTGGCAAGGTCCAGATGGACTAATTTGTGCATTTCTCCGAAGTTCTCCGGCAGGTGTTCGATGCTATTGTATGAGAGGTTCAGGTAGTCTAAGTTATGCAAGAGAGTCAACCCTGCCACGAATTCACCTATCCGGTTCTGAGAAGCATCCAAGCGCTGCAGGTTTTGGAGTTGATCGATGTTTCGAGGGAGAGATAACAGGTCGTTGTCGCTCACGTCAAGCTCTTCGAGGACTCGCAGTTTGCAGAGTTCTTCCGGCAAGGTTTTGAGAAGATTATGCGACAGGTTGAGCTTGACAAGTAGTTTGAGGCGACACATGGTTAGGGGAACTCTGTCTAGACGAATATTGGAGACGTTTAATTGATTTAGTTTCTGGGCGTGTTCGTTATCTGCAATGGTTATTAGAATACTCTTCGGCTCAAGATGGGGAAGATAAATGGGATTGTTTGCCAAGCTAAGCACTTGCACACTTTTGGGTAATGGAACCTCTGTCAAGGTGTTTCCTTTCACATCCAGTGTATGGAGGAACAGGAACGTTTCTAAGCCCTTCGGCAGAGCCGCGATCTGGTTATTGGCGATCTTCAGAACTTCGAGAGTCCTGAGCTTTCTCAGCTCTTGGGGCAGGCCCTGGATTTGATTCCCACCAAAGTCAAGTTCCGTGATGAGTTGGTAGTCTCCTAGAGTGTTCGGTATGACGGACAGGTTGTTGTCGGCGGCAATCACCCGCTTCAGCGACACAATGCGACTGAGAGAGGAAGGGAGATATGAAAGATTGTTGCCGGACACATCAAGAGTGACCAAGGATTTCAACTGAGAAATATCCTCAGGGAGTGCCGATATTGCATTCCGGGACAAATACAGTTCCTCCACGTTGCGCAGTTTGGTGATTCCGTCTGCATTCGGAAGTTTATTTCCGGACAGATCTACCGTCGCGAGCGATTTGATCTCGAAGAACTGTCCAGGCAGCGTGTGTATTTCGTTGTTGGCGAAATTCAGATTCTTCAAAGCTTTCATTTTGGGGAGTTCTTCCGGCAGAGTTTTCAAGCGATTGTCCGACGCATTGAGGGTCTTCAGGGCATTCTGCAGGGCACAGATCTCATCCGGCAGAGACCTAAGCTGGTTGTGCGAGACGTTCAGGTAGTTGAGATACTTCAGGAATCCGATCTCAGAGGGCAGTTCCTCCAGCTCGTTGTGGGACATGTCCAGGTAGGTCAGAGTCAGCACTTTACTGATCGTCTCTGGAATAAACGCGATGTGGTTGTGCGACACATCTAGAGACTTTATAGCTGGCGCCTTCACGTTTCCATCTGGCAACTCCGTCAGTTTGTTTCCAGCCAAATTCACAGTGGCGCCCAGTTCGTACAGGTTCTTCTTAATCGACCGTATCATGTTATAGGATACATCTAGGTATTCTAGGAACGGGCATTTACTTATGGTCTTAGGCAGTGTCCTCATTTTGTTATGTGATGCATGTAGGATCTTCAGAGACGGAGCTTTGTTAATGGTGCCTGGAAGGCTTTTCAGTGCATTGTGCGACACCTCCATCAGAATCAGCGTCTTGATCTTGCATATCGACGCAGGTAGAGCTACTATCTGATTGTTCTGCAAGTAGATGTATTCTAGCACCCCGAGTTCGCTGATGGTCTTGGGGAACTTCTTGATGCGGTTGTTCTCGGCGTGCAAAATGGCGCAGAAATACATGATCTCCTCGTTCTTCCAGATCTCGAGTGGCAGGACCTTGACGCTGGATGTGGAGAAGTTGAGGACGACCTTCTCGTCTTCCCAGTAGATGTGTCTCCGGATGGGTGACGTCAGAGCTATGATCTTGCTGCCCGGGCCGGTGGTCGGCGGAGGCTTGTCATTGTCACTCTTCCCCTTACTCATTGTTAGAGATTATCTGCAATGGATTAACAATACGATTGAATAGACATGTATTTACCGGTACATCAGCGTCGAACATATACATGTAGTAGTACGGTACTGGTAGGGGAAGATAAAGATAAGAAGAATAAGTAGTAGTAGTAGTAGTAGCAGTAGTAGTAGTAGTAGTAGATGTAGTAGTAGTAGTAGTTGTAGTAGTAGTAGTGGTGGTGGTGGTAGTAGTAGTAGTAGTAGATGTAGTAGTAGTAGTAGTAGAAGTAGTAGTAGTAGTGGTGGTGGTAGTAGTAGTAGTAGTAGTAGTAGTAGTAGTAGTTCAATAAGCTCTGAAGAACATACTGGAACGATGACAACACCAGTTCTGGACATTAACATAACGTGTAGATGAACTCCGACAGAAAGATTTGTGAACAACAAAACAATGTGAAGGGTTCAATTTCATTAAAGTAAATTAAAGTACATGTACGTTTGTTTGCTACATATATATTTTTGGAATTAATTGAAACTAGGATGTTGTAATGATATTGATCCACCTGTCCACCAGAGGCATATTGGAAATTGGAAATATTACATCAGACTCTGGTAAAACCACGCTTAACCTGTTCTATAACGTACACATAAATAACGTTATTGGATTCCATTGTTCATATGTTTTGAATAGTTGTCACATTGCTAGTCTGTCATTGATGTTAAAACATATCAAGAAGAAAAACGAGACCTCTGAAAAA
Source organism: Lepetodrilus schrolli (assembly GCA_032361225.1). Classification (NCBI taxonomy): domain Eukaryota; kingdom Metazoa; phylum Mollusca; class Gastropoda; order Lepetellida; family Lepetodrilidae; genus Lepetodrilus; species Lepetodrilus schrolli. The sequence continues at coordinate 28,251 of JAUTBT010063251.1, forward strand.
AAATGTGCTGAAAGATAAGTTAAGGAGATTGTAAGAATTTGGTACCATTATTTAATTTAACCTTCTACCTGTTCGAGGCAATTGGAGATGCCCTATGACACTATGCTTGTGATTAGTCCCACAGTGAAAAGGTCAGAAAACTGTCTGGAGAGCCCGGATGTATAATTACTAGTATTTTACGCTGGTTGTCATCCGATCGGCAGACGGTGGGATGTTGCCCATTGCACGTCTGATTCTAGTCTATTTTAGTAATATTGTCACATGTTGTCAAGTGAGTAACGTCGTCTTAGAATGAACAGGGTCACGTGATCAAAGACTCGAAATTACACGTGCATAGTGTTTGTCTAGACAGGGAGTGATGCCGTTTTACCTGTAGATGAAATTCCACACCAAATCTGGTATACTGGCTCATCATATAACAATTTGTGTCTGCAACAAGATCATATCTCTAATACGATTGTTACTGGACTATTTATCATGAAATACATAAAATGGCCATAGTTATCGTTTTCGTAGAGAATTTTTTTTACTGCATTAATCTAATTGAAATTAAATCTTAGTTCGTTTCCGTTACTATCGGAGTAGCGGAAACGAGCCAAGATTTAACTTTAAATTAGATTACTATTTTTATCCCTGAGTTGCTAATTTATTGATCATATATTACAGAAATCAATCATACATTTATTCATGTGTTCGACTGGTTGTCAACAATCCTTAGGTTAGCGAACCAATTGACAATATCAACGGAATATATTTGGGGAGAGATTTAAATTTAGCACTATATTATTATAACAAGAAGAATTTCCAAATGTCTACAGGCTCCGGGTATTCTTCAAGAACCTGCAGCCACATTGGAAGGAGAATGCATCAGATTCCTCAAGCCGAGTTTCGAAATTTGGTAGAAAGATTCCCCCATAAAATATCTTCCGGTCCTTAATTTATTTTGTTGAGTATGTTAATTATAAAACTGAATCTTGATTCTTTGCTATGTATTTGGATCCAGTTAGAGTCAATTTTCAAGAATCCGCGTCTAATGTCACGGGTGGAATTCAGATGGAATGAGTATTAAAATTGACACCACAAACGCCTTTGAAATGATGTTCTCTCTGTATTACATACATATTATTAATTAGCCGGCCGTCAAATATTGTTTGTAGTCCGTAATTATTAAGGATATCTATGTTAACTCTTCATGAACTAAACGTCTCGGTGATATTTCAATGCAGTGGCATATATATATATATATATAAACAAATAATCTCGACAGTAATGTGAATAGATAATTAACGTGATTATCTATAAAGTATAATAGGTACCTGCAATTTGTAAGTCATTAATCTTTATTTCTTGTGCATGATTCAGCCACAGAGAAGTCGAAATGGAAAAGAACATTTACGAAATTACATCGCCAAAGGGTTAAGAGATGACTGTCCTTAAAGGCAAACAATATTAACAATAATTTTATGACCAGCCTTTCCAAATGTCATGCTTTCTTTTGAACGACAATGCGATGCCGGGTTTCGCAGTACATTACAACGATATGAAATGCCAAATTAATTTGGTAGAAACGCCCATTATTTAAAAACATTCGTCTCTACCGGTATTACTCTTCTCCATGTCATAAAAGAAAGACAGATAAATACCCTATCATCAAACAAAATAACATTTCAGGGTAACTGAATTACAGATATGATGTTCATCGTGTAGACTGAATTACATGGAATTGCATATATCTAGCTATAAGATGCACACCATTGTACAATAAGTACAATAAAACAAACGTGTTCAATTAAATACCCCTGACTAACTTATTATTAAGAAATAGACATCGTTTTTCTCTATTACTAAATTCGCCATTTTGTCATGATCAACTCGGATCAGTAATACGGAAAATGAGAGCATACTGATCCATTGACCTAGGTAATAATGTGCAGCTTAGAGCATGGATCTGGCGCAATGTTCACATGATAATAATAATAATAATTATTATTATTATTACAAGTTGCTGGATCGCGATGCCCATTACGTTCTTCGACAGCGCTACGTACGTCATCACATTATGGTTGAAATGAGAACATTATGAAACCAGACGAAATTAAAGACATAGATGTTTGTTTGCTAATGAAATGCCAGACTATGGCTAACGTTATCTTGTCCAAATGAATTTGAAACCCCAGATAGTGTGAATAGGCTAATCCAGCCGACGATCAATAATGTCTCGCCATTCAAGAACTGCAAGGTTTTACCATCCAGATATACTATCCGTGTAAACATCAAGACGCATCATATTCCATCTGGCTTGATATATCACGTGCAGGCAACAGTGTATAAGATAACCACGAGTTAATATGCTTGTCACGTGTTATTGCAGTTCGTTAATACGTCTGGATGTTGTAAATTCGAATGTAATAGCGCATATTTAAAAAAAAATAATAATAAAGATAAAATATATGACCAAATGAATCACAATGATGAAATTCGGTACTGATGATATTGTCAATGGCTACTTTAGGGTAAAGTGTCATAATATATATATCTGTGAACACGTCTTTAAACGTGAGAAATTATCCTACAAAATTTAATAGGCTAATAACTGTCTTTGTGGAATATGCTTCCATGGTCTGAATTTATGTTTCAATTATTGAAAAATATACTTTAAAGCTTCACGACCATATATTATTACCTGTCCTGTACTGTATGCAAAATGTATAAGTACGTTAAGTATAATATAAGTATATATGTACTTTAAGGTGCCATGATGATTAATCCATTCATAATGTTTGATTAAATTATTATTATCTCGGTTAATGGATCAGTAAGCACTGACGACCTTCTGAACGCCCTAGGGAATATTATTATCATCCGCCTCATATATTTAAAAAACCCACGAAGAATATGCCTTCTTTAATGACAGTGGAGCGTTTGACTATATACATAGTTTCTTTAGACTATCTAAGTAAATGTAAAAACATAGACTAAATATGTAAATGTACCATAGATCACATATATGTAAATTTTATATAGACTATATAGACAAATACAACTGAAACAATACAGATTCAATGTAAATTGTAAAAGAAATATCACCAATGCAATGATATGTATGTTTTTTCTTTAAAGAAATGGTCGAATGTTATATAAAGAAAACCTGGTCAAATATTATATAAAAAATAAAAGTACAATTCAGTGAAGTCCATCATACACACACACACACACACACACACACACACACACACACACACACACACACACACACACACACACACACACACACACAAAAACACAAACAACATTAACAAAATGTTACGACACTAAAAAAGGCTTTCCCCCAATAAACCCTCTATTACGTCCATAAATTAACATGTATAATGTTATATATTCCATTGGTTTCACAAGCACGAATACGTCCTTTCGGTAATATGAACATGCTACTGTTAGTAGATGCAAGTTTATATTTAAATGACCATTTGAATTACATTGATGCGTTGGATATGTAGTATTTTATATATAATCTCTACAGACGTTTTTAATGATGGCACTTGACATTTGAAGGCAAGAGCAATGAGCATTGATATATCCAATTATTTTAAACTTTCATCAGTCAAATATCAAATTAAGCGACTTGCAGAAAAAAAAGATATCTTGCATTACAATGACAACTGACAAATACAACAAATCAAAATGGCTAATGAATATTTTTCTTGATGATATATTGCAGGTGTTCTATTTCAAATACGTCTGTCTTCGTGCGATTCGTTAAGTTATTGCGTCTATACAAGAACAGTTTTGTATAGATTCCCTAATATGTTAAATTACACTATCATTACGGAACTATGGAACAAATAATAATAGTAATAATAACAACAATAACAATAACATTAATAATAATAAAAATGAAAATATTTATTATAATAATAATAACAAAAATAATAATTAAATTAAATTTAAAAATAAAATGATATTATTTAAAACATCCTCAACTTTATTTTATCCTAAATGACTTGCTTCGTGTAACACACATATGTGTACATTACATGTACAACTATCTCCACAAACAATTCACGGCCACGATTCTTAATTAAAAAAACTGGATCTTGGGCATCACATATTGTTGTTGATCCACATCTTTATATGGATGCTCTCAGACGTTGTCTATACGCCCCACCAGACACAAGTCAACTTGCTTTGCACGCGAAAAATCATTTTCATTGCTACCTTCAGACTGGAAGAACATTGTGACCAGACAGTCTTCGTTAATGGTCTCATTTGCAGTAATGAAAATGCTCTTTCGCTCTTTTCGTATTGTCTCGTTTTGATTAATTTGTGTTTTGCTCCGTTAACTTGATACATGTGATTTATGTAAAGGACAGACGAGCCTCGTACAGAAGCTTCAGAATGGACAATATCACATTCCGGTGTCTCCGTCATATCATAAGAAGGTCCAGATGCCCAATATCTGGTTTCACTACTTTGTTGAGTTGCGTTATCATCATCATCGTCGTCGTCGTCGTCGTCATCATCGTCATCATCGTCATAATCATCATCATCATCATCATCATCATCGTACACTGTGACGTCACATTTACATAAGCATTTCTTATCAGCAGCGCAGCACACCATTGGGGTGCATAATAAACCAATATTCGAGGATGCATGTACAGTGCGGCGCTTATTGAGATATGCACTTTTGCATAACTAACGTTAAATGTTACGTTGGTCCACTATTATTAATACGTCACCGTCTTTTTC
>JAUTBT010063252.1:0-14498 GCA_032361225.1 Lepetodrilus schrolli
ACATAGAGAGATAGAGAGAGAGAGATAGAGAGAGAGAGATAGAGAGAGAGAGAGCTAGAGAGAGAGAGCTAGAGAGAGAGAGAGCTAGAGAGAGAGAGAGCTAGAGAGAGAGAAAGAGAGAGAGCTAGAGAGAGAGAGAGCTAGAGAGAGAGCTAGAGAGAGTTAGAGAGAGAGAGAGAGAGATAGAGAGAGAGAGAGAGAGAGAGAGCAAGAGAGAGAGCGAGCGAGAAAGAGAGAGATAGAGAGAGAGAGCTAGAGAGCTAAAGAGAGAGCTAGAGAAAGAGAGAGCTATAGAGAGCTATAGAGAGCTAGAGAGAGAGTGAGCTAGAGAGAGAGAGAGAGAAAAAGAGAGAGAAAGAGAGGGGAAAGGATGGGGGGTAATTTCTGAGTATATATCTAATATATAGAATGTGTACTTTTTTCTTCTTGTTTTTTTTAATTGGGGTTTAGTCGCTTTCAAGATTCAAGAATTAATATTGAACCCAAGAAATTAATTAACAGAATGCTTGCACACTGAAAATCATGTGTACACTGAATGTGTTAAAATATAATCCAAATTTTGAAAGCGAAGTAACAAAACTGTTCTATATAAAGATAATATTAAAACATGAAGCTATCTCAACATTCCAGAAGACTGAATTACACGTCTCATCTCTCGTCTCATCTCTCGGTAGAGGATCAACAAAGTCCAATTGATGTTACAAGTTATCAATGGTTATTAAAACTTCAAAGATCTTCCGACGAATATGCTGTCGAAAATGTCAATCAGTGTAGTTGAGCAATGTGACCCACAGGATGGAAATAGGCCGTGATATTTGTTCTCCAACACTCATTTGTTGAAGTAGTTAACTTCTCAACATATCTTCTTACTTCTCTTCTCCATTCTGGAATGTTGCGTTAATATATTTTGGGTATTTTCTTGCTGTTTATTTTTGCCTTTTCTTCATAATGGTTTGCATTTTTCTCAATTTGTGCTGTTCCGATTCTCTTTGTTCATACTATTCTCTTTGTTCATTCTATTCTCTTCATCTTTCTCATTCTCTTCTTCTTAGTCATTCTCTTAACTATCACTCTCCGCTCACAATACCCTTTAACCATCTTCATATTGAAGACAATTTGAGGTGCCCTGCGTAATTGTGAATGATATTCATCCAGCTGGAGGAAGATGGATTCTTCACTCCTCTCTTCAGTGGAAAGGAGGTTAAAGCTTTATTTAAAGATCTGCCAAATACATGCACACAAGCGAATACTGGTACACATCCTTCCCAGGGGTCTAAATACAGAGTCTCTATCTCCAGATTTTCTTCAAACAATATGGCAATCTTCTCTGACAATCCCCTCTGACAATCATCGTCTGACATGATCTCAGGACAAGCATGGATACAGGACAACATCCAGGTTGTTAGTCGTCCAGGTTGCTAAGACATCTCGGCCAGAAATATTAATTAACGTCTCGCAACGACCCACGCTTTGTCAACACTGGCACAATGCAGACAGGAAACAAACGGGTGGAGAGTTAAAAACAAGATCCATCGCAGAGACAAGAACCCTTACTGATCCTGCAACATCATCATCCATGAAGTTCGCCCCCATTACATGCCTTATACATTCTCCCTATTGACAAATTATTCCTTGCCCCTATATCGACATTTCATGGACAATGCCTTGTATTGCTGAGCCTCAAATGTGGCACCGCTGCCTGCGTTTTCCTAGTCTATGTAGGCGTCGTAGTGCGCCAATGTACTGCAACTCGTCTTCGCGTGGCTCGGACAGACGGAGACAATGAACGGAGATACAGGTGTCACTTACAGATCCATTTGTAGCAGAATGTGTCCTCAATGCCGCGTCATCACTATCATTGTACACTGGTTGTGGCTGTCATGGAACTGGATCTTGGCACCTTTACTTGGTCAATTTAACCTTCTCCCTGCTGGAGGTAATCCTGGATGCCCATAGACAGAACAGCAGTGTCATTGTACAGTTTGTGACATTCATGGAACTGGATGTTTGCACCTTTTCTTAGTCGATTTAACCTCATCTCTGTTGAAGGTGATCATAGATGTCCATAGAACAGCAGTGGGTTTTTAAGCCAGCATTGAGAGGGTTAATCTATAGATAGGATACAGATCAATACACAAGCTGATGTGACATTATTTAATGATATAAAAGAACAGTGTCAACACTGCCAGAGACACATGGAAATCTCTGGGTGATTTACCAGGTGTAGCACACTTTCTCAGTGAATCCAACTTATATGAGATTTTAAAGAACTGATATTGTTGGAGAGAAAAGTTGTACATCGTGGAAATTCAGGTGTTAGGAAATGAGAAATTAATAATTAAATCTTTAAGGAAAGGGAAATGAAGAAAAATTAAATGAAAAGTCGTCCGAAAAAAAATGCAATGATTAACTCAATACACAGTATAAAAACACGAGTGATACGATAATGTTGTTAACCCTCTCCATACTGTAGACAACCAGACATGCCCGTGCCTAAACCAGCAGAAAGAGAGTTAACCTATGATAATCATACACTATACACATATAATGCACAATCCATAGCTATTGACCACCCACTGAACATTACACATAAATCATAGGAGTGTGTCCGTTCTTCGATATTTATACACACATATTTAAAGGCATACAATCACGGTTTGTCGACATATGTCATGGTCAGATGTACTTTTACCTGAAAGTATGTACATTGATTTGTCTACACAAGTATGCAAGGTTTAGGTTACTGATTCACTGTAATGATTTAGTAGCATGTCACTGCAGTATTTATTTATCACTGCTATTAAAACATTACAGTTTATTTGGGGTACCTTTAATGCATTTTAATATCATTTTGTTTATATGAATGTATTTCATGTAAATTTTCAACACTTGCCAGCATGGTTCTGATTTTCTGAATATATTAATGGACATTAGGTCTTAGCTTCACAGTTAAATAAAAATAAATACTAAATTGGTTTTAACTCTATTTTATTTAAAGCTATGTTTTCTGCATGTCCCACTGGTTTCAATATTTTCATATTTTGTTTATTTTTTGTCTCGCGACAATAAATACAAACATTTTCATTGACTCACTAAATCAACATGAAACAATCTAAATCTAAATCATACCAGTTCCAAGTTATGTCCACTTGTATTAATATAATAAGCAAAACAAATATTACAACCATATTCAGGTTGGTACCAGAAGTGTATATTGGTGAATCAAGCAAAGTTCTATGCAGTGGAATATTGTCTGTACCATACAGCAGTGAAAAGGTTTTTGGAAGTACAAACAAGATTTTATGCATGTTCAGTAACTAGTCCAAAATGAGAATAAATATCTGTGATTGTGTGCCTTTAAGCTCTATCCTGGTAATGCCACACATCGGCTCTTAAAGTCACGCCACTATTATATCTGTCTGTTACCAATGGTGACATTCTCTAGGCAACCAATTCTCAGACTATTAAAAAATATGGCCGGTCGACAGCACAACTTAATGATTAGCACCTCCAATATAGCTGATAATCCACATGCATTTATTAAATCGCTGATTTAAACAGAAGCCAATAAGCTGACCGCTGGCCATATTGACGTGTATCAATGGCTGCCAGGCACTTCATTAAGAAGCTGAATATTTTTGTTGCCATGAACGGAAACTTACATCTGCTTGCTGGGGAGTCGGATGATTCTATTTCTGATGGCGACTATCTAATTGCACATAATTGAAATAGAAATAATAGAATGTTGGGTGTCCATTTATGAAAGTCTCAACATATAACACAGAGTACTTGTAACGTCAATAAAAGGTGTGATATTCAATATTAATTTGTACAGTTGTATTTGATGTAATTGCCCGTATAAATCCAAATAAAATATGATTTAGTGCATGCCAACAATAGACATTAAATACAGGGTTTACTATGATTTTTCTCCAACATTTAGACATTATTTCCAATAAATTGAGCTAAATATATCATATTTCTTCCATAAACATGAAAAAGCCCATTCAAATGGACACACTAAGAAGTATTTAAATTAATTAAATTGAATAATATTTTTAATTGTTTAAAATTAAATTGATTTAAATTAAGTTGAATTAGATTGAATTAAATTGAATTACATTACATTCAATTAAATTGAATTGAAATAAATAAATAAAAATAAATTAAATTAAAATGAATTAAATTAAATCTTTCTTTGATGATCCCCAGCTTTCAAATGAGACACACAAGTCTATCTGTGTGTCTGTCTAATAGTTACCATTAATTTACCTCCTCTACCTGCTGAAAAAATCAATCTAACTGTTGTATTGGGGGACCTCAGATTGCCTACAATTGGGAAACTGCTATGAGAGTCATCATCATTGGCTATAGTTACCATCATTGGCTAACACATGGGTACTCAAAGTAACAGCAGACAGAAACAAAAGCAAATTGCTGTTTGACAAGATAGCAATCCGTAGGAGTTAACGGAACCATTCTCCAAGACACGTTGATGAAATTAAACGTTCTGAGGAAATGAGTTGGGATTGCATTCGGCACCCAGGACATTCGAATTGTAAAGAAGACACTCCAGTACTCGGAAGCCAATCCGAGCTCCTACTCTTAAACTAGCAACAGTGACTGATCGTTGACAGCAAATGTTGTGTTAATGATGAAAACATACTCCCCCCTCCTCCCCCTCCTCTTCCTTCTCCCCCTCGTCTTCTTCAACACATCCTGTCCCTGCAATAAATCAAATCTCCGAGCGGCATTGATACCAGAGTGGATCCATTTGTCTATTGACTGCCCAATGTATCACAATGCCAGATCAGTGTACTCTATTAGTATCATTAATTTGTTTGTTCGAGTGCCATTAATCCTGTACAAACAACGCGACCCGGCTTTCGCTGGGATTCATGCAACTTTGAAATTGCTGGGTAAACACTGCAGTGAACTCAACTCATCGGGACATTCGAGATGCTGGGATGCCCCGATCATCACCCAGCTGCCAGATCATTACCCAGCATTGCTAATCAGTATCGGCCATCGCTACAATGCTTAGTGTAGGAGGACTGACATTGCTGCTTCAGTAAAATTAATACATTAATGATATTCATGGAAATAACCATGCACTTAATAAAATCTGAAGACTTTTTCAAGAAGAAAAAGTCTGAAGGAACTTATCAATATTTCAAACTAAGGTTTTCAGTGTGATTCCTCATAATACTGGATGTAATAAAACATAGAATCTTTTTCAAAACATTAAATATCTTTAAGAAAAAGACATTTAAAATTAAATCTATCTCGGCCATCTTGCAAATTACAAATGAAAGTTCTTTTTTAATATTAAGACATATACTAACTTTACAATGAAATGACATACATATACTTTAAAACGACCTACTTTAAGACACAAAATTTAACCTTTTTCTAAATGGAGGCAACCAGAGTTGCCCTAAATAACAGTGTTTATTATTAATCCAGAAGTGACAAATACTGACATAGACAAACTAGCTAGTTTAAAACACACACAAAATAATCTAAAAGAAAACAGACGAAGACCAGACCAGACTTAAGACACTGACAAAATAATCTTCCCTGACACATTAATTACATGATAAAAATTATCAAAAACATTTGCATTAACAGAAACAATGCATTGTACAAACATTTTAAGTTTTGTATTCACCCTATTATGGCAGTTGGCATGGGAACACATGCTGTTGTCAAGCCATGTTCTAGATGTCAATTGTACCTCTGAGAATCTTGTGCATGGTCCCCCATAGATGCTGCTCAGAGATCAATGACTAATTAAAGGTGGGTATACTTGGTCAAACCCTGTCGCATTAATTCATTATGTTGATACATCCCATCCATCTATCAATCAATTAATGTCATCATATATTAATTGTGAATGATGGGAAACTGCACACCTACAGGGGTCAAACACATAAAATACAAGGTCATTTATAAACCTGGATACATAGAAGATATTTCATGTGTCTCGTGAAATAGCATGTATCTCTCATCAAGTGACGTGGGAAAGGAGAAATGTTCAAGAGTGGCACGAGTGAAAATATTAGTTTTACCATGTCACGAGATGAGAGATACATGCTATTTCACTAGACACATGAACTATCCTATTTATTATATACTCTCATTACACAATTATCAACAAAACTTTGAAAAGAAAACTATCAAATCTCCTAACCGGACAATGCATGCTGACGTCATAATCTGTCAATATGACGCCTCACAATAGATCATCAACATTTTGAAATAAAATGGCTACCCTAACGACAAGCTAGCCTTTAGTAGTTTAAATGACAAATAGAAGTCAAAACAGAACATATTCAATTACCAGTAATCAACTAACACAAACAACTAACACAAACAACTAACACAAAGAACTCGTACAACTCTGGTACAACCATGACATGTCAAATTGATCAAATAATTATACCATGAACTGACGAAAGTACTGTCACATTGTGGTTCACAGCGGGTTCAGTAGTACCGGAAGGTGTTCTCTTCACTGCAGTGATGATAACACTTTTCTCAGAGTGAGAAATCTCAGTCATTCACTGAGTGTGTGTATATAATAAAAGAAAATATCAATCTTTTGCAAATTTCAAATATCCATCTCTATGCAAATTTCAAAGGGGTTTTGCTATTAATATGTGAATAACAGAACTATCATCATAAATGTGTGTTGGTTTCACCAATACACAATGACTAAAAATATGTCAGTGAAAGTAGGTAAAATATGATTGGAAATCTCTAAAAAGTAATATAATGAAATCAGATTCACAAGAAGAAAACAAGTTTTCTGTAGCCTATTGAATTGATGACCAAATCTTTAATGAACTAAGTGACAAGTGGTGTATGCGGAGAGACATGAGCTTCCAGAACACACATGCACACGCATGCACAAACGCACACACACACACAAACACACACACATGCACACGCATGCGTTCAACACACAGCCACATTGAACTTGGTGACAACAGCAAGTTCTTCTCTGCCTCTTGGCCCACGTTATGAAAGGTATCAAGGTCAAGGTCATGGATCATTGCTGGAAGACATGCAGTAATGTCAGAAGAATTTGAGTTGTGTTTTCGTGACCCCTAGCGACCTGTCAGCCTCGTTCTGATGACAGCGCAGGCCAACAATCAGGAAGGACTCGGTAGTGCAGCTGACGTTGAATGTGAATTAGGACATCGTCCATGATGTCTGAATGCTGAAATCTCTCGGAATCCTTCTCACATTCCATCAGAGAACATGCTGTTCAATGTGATGACACATCTTTATTTATTGGCTGATATGGTTTGACTATCGAGTTATGGAAATGATAAATTATTCTCCCGTGGTTAAGACAATGACCATCGTGGTTCCTTACATATCCATACTATTAGTGGTTAGCTACTAGTGGTTAAGCGAGGATCCATACCCATTAGTGGTTAATAAAATATTCATACTCCCAGTGGTTAAGAGAAGACCCATACTATTAGTGGGTAAGAGAGGGCATGCTAATAATTGTTAAGAGATTTGCAACACTCCTAGCGGTCAAGCAGAGCCCTATATTCCCATTGGTTAAGATAATAATTGCCTATTGGTTAAGATAACCATCATACTCCTACTAACAGTTAAGATAACCATCATATTCCTACTAACAGTTAAGATAACCATCATAATCCTACTAACAGTTAAGATAACCATCATACTCCTACTAACAGTTAAGATAACCATCATAATCCTACTAACAGTTAAGATAACCATCATATTCCTACTAACAGTTAAGGGAAGCACTATTACACACTATTACTTATGCGTATCACAAAACATGGTTGCAACCCACGAGTCCAGGAATTTACTTCCACTTGTTCTGCCGTGATACATCAGAAGAAACACCAACTAATGCATGTGGAGGAATCTACAGTACACAAATTAGCAACACGAGTAGCTTGACCCATACTGTTAGATCCCACTGATTGCTAATATAAACATCCATCACAAACGTGCAATGGTTTATATGGTTTGTTGCGGAGAAAAACCCTGCCTTAATCACATTAACAATGGGCTCTTTCATTGGCTAATCGATGATGACTGTAGCAACAGTGATGGAGGAAAAGATGAAAGCTTTCTCTCCAGTGACGTGAGCATAATTCTTAATAACCGTTATTTAATACAGTAAAAACTGATTCGTCATTATGTCATGCAAGTCCATTAGTCGGGATTGTTAGCTACAGCGACGATGGCAGAAATAGAATGCACGTCCATAGGTGGACGTCTTCATGCAAATGTCCACTGGATCCATTATCCCAGGAACGGAATCCATTACCCTAGGTCATTCATTACCTGGAGGTTCCTTTTAAAGAAGAATTTACTTTTGTCGAAACATTTTACTGTGTCTGTGTGTGTGTGTGTGTTTCTGTGTGTGTGTGTGTGTGTGTGTGTGTGTGTGCATGTCATGCATCAAGCATGGTTGAAGGAACAGGGTCCAATACACACATACCTTTATTTTAATGCAGTAATTATAAACAATAGTTATTTCTTTAGCTGTACTTAATTGCATTGAACATTAGTGTCTTCCCAATATGGAAACAGGTTGTCAAGTATCTTCTTATCAATGTCAGGCAGCATGCAGGTTAACAGCTTCTATAGCCAAACAGCAAACAGATAATAAAGGGAGGAGAACCTGAAAGAACTATACATAAGCAGGAGTGACTTTTCACACAATAAACAATTAACAGTACGACAGTGATGTATATCTCGGCAATCTATTCATGGTTGGAGATTTCCTGGCATTTGATCTCAATCTTACCTGCAGGACTCACCCAGGCTAAGGTATAGCTGCACCACTCTAAGAGGATTCAAACTCAAACTTTTCACTCTGTAGTCCGACTCTCTACCACCTGGACTATCCTGTGTACTTTGGACTAAGAATAATATTTAAGTTTTCACTGTATAATTTCCATACAGAAGTCTAACGCCGCTCATGCCAGACGTTGGAACTGCACACTCTAATGTGTAAGACTCTCAGTACATCACTTCCCGTTATCTTCTTTCCCCCGAGAACTGGCTATTGTTCAGTCAAAACAAACCACCGCGATTTACTTAGTACTGTGTACTCTCCAGGAAATTCTTGGCATGATGGTGAGGTACTCAGCATTGCCAGAATAGTATGTTGGATACGTCAGTTTTGCTAATGTTCCTGTTCATCAATGACGTGGCAACATTTCGCCTAAATCTCGTTGATTATGGCGAGGTGTGATGATCATGAATGATGACCAGAAGAATGCTAGAACAGTCAGGTTAGAATGTTAGAACAGTCAGGTTAGAATTTTAGAACAATCGTAGATTCCAGTTGTTCACATAATTACTGTAACTGTACATTCAGATATAAATGTTCTACTGGGTTGAGTTCTTTGCTACCTGAAAGACCATTTTCTGGTTAAGTAATGAAAACTGGGAAAATAAAGACAGGATCTACTCTTAGAGTTATTGGAAAACGACCTGGAAAATTACACTATCAATTAAATGTGCTGTTTTAACCTTTATCCTTCTAAATAATTTTATTTGTTTTGAATTGGAATTTAGAGCCACTTTCAAGATTATTTTACTTATTATCCTAGAAGCAACAGATGATGTTGTATACAGCAGAGACCTGTTCCACAGAACGATCGTAGTGCATCGAGAGTCGTAGTTCCCATACGTTAGTTAACATTGAATTATGACTCTCGTAGGACTATGCATGATCATTCTGTGGAATGCTGTAGAGCTATGATCATTCTGTGGAATGGCATAGGGCAACCATCATTCTGTGGAATGGCATAGGGCTACAATCGTTTTGTGGAATAGCGTAGGGTTACTATCGTTCTGTGAAATGGCATAGGGCTACAATCATCTGTGGAATGGCATAGGGCCACAATCATTTTGTGGAATGGCGTAGGGCTACGACTGTTCTGTGGAATGGCCGCCAGTAAGTTTGTGATTAATTCAGCTCGAAGATGGTTAACGTCGTGAAGGAGGTCCACACTCCAGGCGGCCATCTGCTCTTTCAATACACAATGGAGGTGAGATAACACGAGCACCTCTCCAGAAGTACAGCAATTCCAGCAGTGAAACTTAATTGTAAGAATAAACCCTCAGTTAGCTGGAACATCATACCATTGTGCTTTCAATCAGTTTTACTTGGAACACTTTGTACTTTTGCATCTATAATGGTGTTACTGTAAAGTCAAACTAGATACAATTGATCAGAAAATCAATAAAAAATATATTTTCCCAATATTCACATAAAAATTAAAAAATTCCCATAATAATAATATGTTGATATTTCACACGGTCAAGAGGTTAAAAAGATTTTAGAGCACTAGTCTTGATAATGACAACATACTGTAAATCATAAAATGTTAGCGAGCATAAAACTTTAACGAATTTAACGAGTTGCTCTTAGACGTTAACATTTAATTCGCTAATATTTTTTAAAAGAGTATTCTGTAGGTAGGCATGATGTTGTTCGTGTCTGTAATTTCCTAATAGCATCACTTTCCAAAACAAATAAAACACAATAAAAATGTGATAAACTATATTAATATAGTAAAGGAACACATTAAATAAATATACATAACCTTTTAATATAGGAAAACATCAACTGTAAATGATTCAAAATGGCGGTTAACTTCTATATTCATAACTGCATGGTCATATTTTATGTTAGCACTAAATTTAGGCAATTTAGGTTTCATGAGTACACAAAAACATAGTGTCCAGGTTATGTTTGTAAAAGCAAACTAATTGGATTACTAATAGTCTGTCCTATCTATCAACCAAAGTACAATGATATTGTTTACCTATGCAATATAATGGACTGGTCTAGTGGCCTTAGAACTTACTGTTTTATTGCCGAGAGATTATTTACTGTATATACACGTGCAATTAGTCATTGTTAATACTATAGTCGAGCACCGTTTATCTGGACTGTTGCATTCCAGGTAAAATCGTGCAAGTAACTGAATTTCCGGATGTCTGAATTTAGCAAGAGTTGCCACCCTATTCTTCATTTATCACGGATTGTACACGGATTTTGCTACACCCATTATTTGATTATTTTTGTTAATTTGTGCATAATATTGACCGATATCATTGGATCATATACTTGAACCACTAAAGTTGTAGAAACAGAAATTGAGAACGTTATCAGTAAAATTCCTTGGGAGAATCCTATTACTCTCACTTGTGACACGCTCGTTTTTGGTCATTTTGGTGCCTTTAGAGATCAGCTGCTCTAATTTGTTAGTTTAGACTATAAAAATATGGGTTACATATTAGTGTTACATATTAGTGTTACATATTCGTTGTGTTTTGTTGTTTTTTTTGGCTATAGATTTTGAGGAGCATGCCACCCAAACCACAATAGAGAACGGGTTCGAAGTGTGTTAATTTTTTTCAGTAGACATCAGAAAATTTCATTATGCTTATATTAAAGATTTTCAGAGAGCGCGACTCAGTCTAAACAAGTAGATAACTAAGGGCATAGACCATTGACATTCAATATTCATACCTATTACATTAATATTCACATGTAACATGAAGGAAACTTCTTCACAAATATGTACAGATTGAGACCCCACCTGCAAATAGGCCTGGATCCGCCACTGATATAATAGTATGTATTACGATATCCAAATTCACGATTCACAGTTATTGTGATAAATATATGGATTTAAACGTGCTGTCTGAATCAAGCCTCCCTCTGGCAGATGCTGTCTGGTGCGTCATACATTTCAAACACATTGACTGACACAATCTGATTATTTTCAACAGCTTTTCTAACGTATGATAAATAATTTGTTGTTGTCAAAACGCTGTCTCTCTATTGGCCTAAACTGGTTTGAGCCCTTCGTGACTTTGTAACTTGTTAAACAACCAGTCTACTATAACAATTGTTGTTTTCTTATATGGCATGAACCTTCACACATTTATCGTCCAGATATCCGAACATAAATTATACTAAATTGTCTATTTGGTTACTGGAAATGTCCGACCATAAACGGAAACCGAATTTCCGGTTATCTGAGTCACTATATATAGGAAAATATTGGTTCCCAGTAAAAAACGTAAGGAGAGCAAGGGAGCCGGATATCTGAAGTCCAAATAAACAGGGGTCGACTGTATTCATTACCAATAGTGTCACACCTTAGCAATTTAAGATAAACATATGAGAAATCGCTAAAATTATTTACTAAATACGGACGAGTTAGTTAACATTTTACACTAATAGGTTGATAACCCACCGGTCACTAACGTTTAATGACATTAACATTTTATGATTTACAAAATATTAAAAGCCTAAGAAATCTGAAATGGACAATATATAGTACTCATGAAACTTTGACGTTGGGTATTTGAGGATAGACTAATACTAGATGACCAGTGCCTAGCACAACCACTGGAAGAATTTACGACATCGGTCAAAATTAAGCCCTGAGATTTTGTCTGATCAGGCCTCGAGGTTACGAACCTTTTTGAGTAAGATTTCATGCTCAACTCAACGTTTTGTTCACAAATCCCCATATAAAATTTGAGCTTGAGCATGAAATAGTACTAAAATGTTCGTAACCTCGAGGCCTGACCATACAAAATATCCACCACCCTTCCAGTAACACCGGACGCTAATGTCTTGTTTACATCTGTGTCTGCGTTACAATAGGTCCAGCCAAACTCTAACAGGCATGAGGTGACAGTCGGTAAACAAAGATTGCCACTGGCTACTACAAGGACAGCATTTCCTAATAATAATATTGGCGGGTCGGCCCAGAGTGTGGAAGGTCACAGGTTCGATCCTGATCCCCGGTCCCTTCATACCAAAAGACAGTAAAAGATGGTACTTGTTGTTCCCCTGCTCGGCGCTCCGCACTAATGTTCTCGTGCTGCAGGCATATGTAGTTGCCATTTTTGTACTTGTCGTTGACTGCTGAATTCATATAAAGTTGCCCAATCACGAGCTAAAAAGAACTCATTGAATATTCTCTCAAAATAATAGATCATAATGGACACGGTTGACAATAAAAATGAACTGGTCGATAGATATTTGCCAAATGAGACGTCTCATTAAAATGTATGTATGAGGGAAGTTTAGTGATAATCCAACTTTTTCAGATGAGACGGCGCGACATTTTCCGCCATATTTTGTAAACAAAAGAGCCAGGCATTCACCAACATGATGCTTCTACACTCAAATATAAAATATACAGTTGATAACAACCTTGTTTGAATATATAATGATGTTGGAATGTATGGATTTAGCATGTAGTGATCAAAAACAAGTTGTATTTCATATTTCAAATGTCATGAAAGAGTCTTAAACGTAACACGTAGACTCGGGACAGACAGCTAGATACACAACAGAGATTTTGTGGCTGACTACAGTTAATAAACTATTGGAAGATGCAGTATATCGAATTTACCTTCATATGAAATTAGAAATTGTGAAAAACATCAGAACTGTGATTCATTTCCATTAGTGAAGTATGTACAGCCTTGAATATACCTTGGCAGCACGAATATTACCTCATAGTCTTAACTAGGCCAAGTCAACAGCCTTGAATTGCTACACATCCAGTGATAAACAGCTGATAAACAGCTGATATATTATTAAATATGGGCTACCCATATTTATGAACTCATAAAACTTAGATATATAGATTGTTTTAATGGTGATATTTCATGAATACCATGGTATTTTATATAATCTGTTAATGTTTCATTGATAAATGATCGGAACACGGATTTTCTTGCATATATAGAGATTGATACCAGACTTGAAAATCATAAAACCCAATACCAAAGCAAGAAAAGGTCACCTTGATTTTTCTGGATATTGATAACACCAGATTTAGAGGCATTGGATAACAAAAACATTCACAAATAATAATAAGAATTGTTAGGAGGCAATATCATGTAGAATCAATGTGTATCCTTTCTGGAAGGATCAGAAGTGCATGTCATATATATCTTTAGTGGGTGAGTGAGTTATTGTTTTATGTCACAGCTGGAAACTTCCACCTATACCCGACCTATATCTGTAGGTATCCTGCCTTTGCTAGTATATATTATTATTATTTACTACTATGCCCCAGCGCCATATTTACTATATTTATGACAACCCCACACACATGACAAAGATCGGAATGAAGGTAGTTTTATGAACCCTTCTGAGCATACCGTAATTGCCCTAATAATTCGAACAAGAGAAAATAATTAAATTTGTAGCTTTTTTTTTTGATTGGGGTTTTAAGTCGTTTTCAAAATTCTTTCACTTATATCACGACACATCAGTTTAGGGCAGGAGGAAACCCGCAACATCCATAGCGCTGAATGTTGCAGTAAACCTGCGAGCACTGCTGGTACTGACAAGACCAAGGATGATAGCTGCATTGCCACTCTACAGACATTGCATCCTATCAATATCACGTCAGAAAGGTAACTTTCGCGAACATTGATGCCGG
>JAUTBT010063263.1:0-14495 GCA_032361225.1 Lepetodrilus schrolli
TGTGTGTGTGTGTGTGTGTGTGTGTGTGAGTGTGTGTGTGTGTGTGTGTGTGTGTGTGTGTGTGTGTGTGTGTGTGTAGCTTTCCACATGTATATTCCTACCTGTATATTGAATCAAATATTGTTAACGGTTCAGAGATGCATGAGTAGCGTCCAAAGAATAATTTATTTCCACATAGATGTTTAGTGATCATTAGTGCACTGCTAGGCATCATTCTATGGGTTCATTGATATTCAAGCTTGTCTGAGTCACACATCGTATTCGGAATTTGAATATTCAAAGATAGCATGATGGATTTACATCAGCGCTGGGTCATGTTTGATGGTTTGTGTTGTCGATTGAACTTCGATTGAGCATGATGCACATTGACCACGATAATACTTCTACACCGACGACATCTGTGCTGTTTGATACTGACCAGCCACAGTGGCGTGTGACAAAGCATTCCGTGAGTATCCATACTGATACAGTCATACTGATGTCATCATACTGGCAAATGACACACCGCTCATCGTACAGTTAGGTGAATCTTTGATATGTAAATACATTAGTAGAAGTAGCATGTGTGACTGACAACATGTGACATGCCACGTTATGGACATCAAACCATACTTAAGGATATGCTATTTTATATCTGTGTATATATCACGTGTTAACAGATAGTGTTATCTGTACCAGAAAGGGCAACTATAGAAAACCTTAAGTATACCGAGTAATTAACCGCACTACGATAATTTGGCTAAATATACAATCAATATACCTAGTTTTATATTATCAGTAAAGTATGTAAACAACAAAAGACTAACTAGAAATAATTGTATGATGCCTTGTATATGTAACAGCCATTGTTTACTAGCTGTGTAAATATACTACTGTTTACAATGTTTACTAGCTGTGTAAATATACTACTATTTACAATGTATGCTAACTGTGTAAATATACTACTATTTACAATGTATGCTAACTGTGTAAATATACTACTGTTTACAATGTTTACTAGCTGTGTAAATATACTACTGTTTACAATGTTTACTAACTGTGTAAATATACTACTGTTTACAATGTTTACTAACTGTGTAGGTATACTACTCTTTTCTGGTTAAGCATAATTACAATGGCTATGTAAATACGCAATGATATATCGACGATAAGTAGACATCACATTACTATATTGTAAAGCAGTAAATTAGGCACTGAATGTTATACATACGTTCGTGTGTTAAAGACAAGTATACAATGTAATATTGAATACATTCATATAAGTAGATATGTCATAGTATTACAGTTAAGTAGACGTATCATAGCAGTACAGCCAAATAGACATATCAGGGTATTACAACTAAATAGACATACAATGGTATTGGAGCTAAGTAAACGGTTCTTGGTATACCGCTAAGTAGACATATTATGGTACGGTATTACGACTAAATAGACATACCATGGTATTGGAGCTAAGTAAACGGTTCTTGGTAGACATAGTATGGTACGGTATTACGACTAAATCTTAGTAGACAGTTCCTAGTATTGCAGCTAAGTAGACATATGTTATTACGACGAAGCAGACATCTCATGGTATTACATCTAAGTAGACAGTTCCTGGTATTACAGCTATAGGTAGACTAAGTAGACATGTCATAGTTTTACTGCTATGTTGACACAGACTATTACGGCTAAGTAGATATTTCATTGTATTTCAGATAAATAAAAATATCATGGTATTACAGCTAAGTAAACGTATAATATACCGACCGAGTAGAACATATTTCATTGTTTTCATTGATTTAAATAAGTGCTCTTGTTGCGATTTTCTTTTTGTAACGTTTTTTTTAAACGTGTCATTTTCTTTCAGCCACGTAGTGAACAAGGACCATACATTTGAATCCATAAAAGACAGATCTGACTAAAGGACAGATCTGACTAAAGGACAGATCTGACTAAAAGACAGATCTGACTAAAATGGACCAGTCATTTGATAGTTTGTAGACTTTCACTGAAAGATCCGTCAAAAATGGCCATCGGAATGGTCGAACTCCGATATATGTACCCTGACTAACACACCTGAGTAAATACTGATTACAAGAATCTTCCGTATTGACCACACCCTGATGGCCGTGTTGTAAGAGTTGGACACAAGTAGGCAGGAATCTGTACTGGTGTACCTGACACACGGTTGTTGTGGCAGGTGATGTTTTTTGGGGGGTGGGATTCACCGGGACAGACATCTGTGAAGATAGAATCGCATGTCTACCTCTGAGACGGGAGCACTGAGTATAGGAGGTCAGGGTATTTTTTCATCACTTTACAAGAATGGAGAAAATAGGTCGCAGGACAGATACAATACGTACATTGCATGGACATATATAATGTTCAGCAGTGTGTTGACCCATGCCTTGTACCAGAACACACCGTTAAATTAATGACACGCAATATCTACACAAGTAACAAATGTCCCGAAACTGCCTGTAGATCATTTGCGAGCTATCCAAGGTAGGCGTATTTATGAGCGTGTTCATGCACATTTGCACCGGCAAACCTCCAGGAAATGGCCGCGGTACTGCATGAATGACAACGATGTCCCAGGTATTGATAGTACGACAGTACGATGTGTCGCCCTACTTAGGTCACAGTGACGACAGTACGATATGTCGCCCTACTTAGGTCACAGTGACGACAGTACGATATGTCGCCCTAATTAGGTCACAGTGACGACAGTACGATGTGTGTTTCCACTCTATTATTAGCAAGTCTTGTGATTTTCTATTTACTATGTCCAACTAATTAGTCGCTGCTGTGGAAGTCGTTATAGTTTAATGTGTATAGTTCTGAACTTGTTGGTATTTAATGAGCATAAATAAACAGCATAACTACTATTGCTGTTTAATTCACGTATTAACACATGAACAGTGTCTGTGAATGTTATATTATTTGCATTGGAAATGTCTTATGTTTATCAAGGACAACAACTGACCAATCAAATAGCTAGAATCTATTCTGAATGAGTTATTATTGGTGGCACGTGTAGTTATGTATACATATTCGTACTGCGTACTACAAGATAGTATATGTCTGTCCTCCGTCTGTAACCATAAATAGATCTGTGAATTGGAAATCACTGTGCATGACTAGGTACGAGTACGTTCTGTTTGTGTGTGTATATGTGAATCGCATATTAATCGTGTACACATCTTTGATAAACTAGATATGTACTGCAGTGTAGATGTTTGAAAGATACGAAGCTAAACAGAGCCAACGTATGCAGGTTGTATACAGAGAAGTCAGATTGTCAGTATACAGCAACTGAGCCTGTCAGAACAGAACAATCCAGCCTGTCAGAACAGAACAACCCAGCCTGTCATGACACAACGACTCATCCTGTCAGAATAGTACCATTCAGTCAGAACACCACTCAGCCTGTCTTGGCACAACGATTCTAAGACTACTGGTATATGAGGCTAGCAGGAAGCAATTGAAATAGATCAAACACACGCGTAGATACTTATATAGATCTCAATGTGTTATCCGTGCCTTTCTATAAGCAATATGAATGAAGATGAAGACGTTTGTGGTTTGTGGTTACCTAATCTATGCCAGTGTGATAGTAGGGTTACAGCTTTTGTTGTTGGCGCATTCAACATTGGAATTATGTCCAGTGCGTTCACTTTGGATTATTGTATGCACACAGCCTGCCCATGATATAAGCACAACCTGTCCATCAGCTAACCTCTGAGGTATGATATATACACCCAGCTGTAGCCACATTCTCATATATGGGGCGAATTCCCTGTTAAGAACTATCTGAGATATTGGTACGTACAACCTATTGTAATGTCTCTGACATGCTAAGATATTGGTACGTACAACCTACTATAGAACACCTCTGAGATGTGGTACTCACAACCGATAGACAATCCCTGGGACAACCTACTAAACAACCTGACCATATAAGCCTCGATATTTCAGATCAAAAGAAACACATCCATATGTTTGACACGTGTTCAATGTACCCGCCCAAATCAACAATTAGTCGAAGAAGAATTCAGTTAGGCTGGTTCGATACCACCTCGAATGTAACAAGAGAGTTACGGGCCGTCTCCTGCGCCAGATAATAGGTATAATGATCAGGTCCTTCAAGCGCGCAGATCGAAAGTGCCCCCTCGGTGATTGATCGGCCACCAGGTAGAAGACAGTCCGATATCTACATTAATCACCTAGATATCGATCTTACAGATATCGATCTTACAGATATCGATGACTCAGATATGGATTAACGAGGTATGGATTATAGGACAAAGATCTGGCTTCGTGTAGCAAATGGGTAATCTCGTAATTAAATCGTCTTAGGTCTTATTGTATTCATGCGTATGTTAATCAAGATGTGGTTGTAATGTTTAGTCTAAAAGGCAGGAATACATGTTCTGGCTTTATTTCTAATTAAATTGTATCTATATAAATGATTAAAATAATATTGCTGATAATGATGATGATGATGATGATGATGTCGAGTATGTATGATTCCATCATTCATGTGTGATTCTAAAGGTCTTGAAGTGAAGCTTTACTTTGGATGACGTTTACGCGTCGGTTGTCAGACGCTACCACAATCACTACCACGATGCTAGTACCCAATCTAAGTAAAACAAATGTGCTGACGATACTCAGGGCTAACTCGGTTTTTATTAAATGTTGCATAAACAATTATTGATTTGAAATACAGCGAAAATACCAGGCAACCTTATGCTATCTTTCAGAAACCCCAATAAATTGACAGCATTTTTTACATTCCATCTCACGATTAAAGTAGTGGAATTCAATGTATATTCACAACCATGAATATATTGAGGTAGTTTTGCATACCATCTAATTAGACATGATTGGGAGAATGTAGAAAGCAGATTTTCGAACTACAGGACAGACACAAATAACAGATGAGTTAAGGGCAATTAGCGTTTGTAGCAATGCGTATGTTTCCTTTAACCAATTATGTCTACCTGATTCCGCACGTCACGTCAATAACACATTCACAGCATAGCTTAATGATTCATGATAGTCATGCATATCTAAGACATACACCTTACAGCGATAAAACACCTGCTTTCAGGACCTGACTAATTGTTATGTGTGCACAAGGCAAGGAATTAGCAATCTCACCTGAGTACGAAATGTATCCGTTCTAGTCCCAGCTTTCAGCCATCAACTCCGGGATAGTTGCTGCCAATATTGAACACCCAACTGATCAGACTCACAAAACCCGCGAATTTGCAAAGATTAGAAATCCAGGTAGTTTAACAAAAACTTCATCCATGCTTTGTCAATAAGTTTAAAATTAAAAGTCCGCCACATACAAATGTTTTTACGTCTGCTTCACTGCTTCCACTTGTCGCAGACGAACAGTTGAGTTTGCCGTAACGTGAATTCTCCCCGGTCCCGTGTCTCCGAATGTCCACGGTGATTAATAGTTAGATTTAGACGTCTTCATCTGTCCCTCGCCTGAACGAGTTCCTGCAACCCGGCTCGACTACGCTCGTGAGTCTCCGGCTCGCTAGCTCAATTAGCACGGCATTCGGAAGACCACTGCGTAATGAGTGAGCCTTGGAACTCCTTCTAGGATCAATAGACCAATGCTCGTCTTCCCGCCATTTCTGAGCTATCGATCAGCCCTCGTCTTCATTTTCAAAACTTCCTGCACATGTCGTGTTCTCACACTTGTGTCACGGGTCACCAAACCAGACCTCCATACGAGCAATGGCCTCGGAAGCATCGATTCAGCCTGGAGGAAGATTCGTCAACTTCCACTCCAGTCAAGTCAGCTATTTCTTGTGTTCTTCGGTAGCCTTTATGACGGAGAGGTTAATACAAATAAAAGGTAGTTTGAAAATGAAAATTGTTAACAACCAATGTCGGAAAGTATTGGATTTGCGTCAAGATACCGTCCTGATATTTTAATTATTTGTAATATTCAAACTGAGGCTATTGTTAGAAGATTTTCAATATAGAATATTTAATTAAATCCGTATCACAAATCAAATTGACAGTAGAGAAATAAAATTAACTTTGTAAAACAGAGGTTGACGCAATCTATTCTGGTTCCGAAGATATTCAATAGCAAGGTGCAATTTCATTCAATAACTCAATAGTAGATGTTCTAGTACATATACAATGGAAGGAGTTCTGAAATTTGCATCTGAGTGAATAACATAGCATTGTCCTAAATCAGAAACAAACTTGCAAATATTAAAGTGTGTGTCAGTGCAAGAAGCCGAATGTAAGAATATTTCCTAATGTTTTACGAATTCGTCAAGAAGTACTTGGCGGATGCGCCATAAACAGGAAACAACCAGTAGACGTAGGCTATAGACCTACAACTAGTACACGTGGGCTATAGACTTACAACCAGCAGACGTAGGCTATAGACTTACAACCAGTAGACGTAGGCTATAGACTTACAACCAGCAGACGTAGGCTATAGACTTACAACCAGTAGACGTAGGCATATTAAACATATTACGACCAGATTCAACATAACTGCCCAATGAGACATGACATCCTATTGTAGCTAAAATTGATCGTAAGTCCATGAAACACCTTTATCGCTACAATACTTGAGAATGTGGTTAGCTGAAACTATTGTAGCGACATTTAAAGGTATTTACTGCGAACAGACTTGTAGTGGGTCCCTAACATGCTACTTACAATCAATTGTACATACGTGTGCTCTGAGCAATACGTCCCAAATCAGACTAATTACCTTAGGAGTATTTGCAACCCATTCTTCAAGAGCATTTTATTATCTCGAATAATTATGAATAATAAAATCCATCTTATTGATACCAAGCTTATATGCAATCGTTCTGCATGACACTGTACCACTGCGTGACTAATTGAATTATTAAATATTCGGAATTCTTCTGCTGTCGAGGGAACATGTTCTGTAGATGGTCTATGCGAAAACGTATGTATTTTAGGGAAGTCTGAAATGTTATGGATACACCATCGCCCAGCCACGGGAACGGGGACACCCACTGTCCCTGATCAATGCACTTTCATGTCTAACATTTTCTCGACCTGGTTACATTATTTATGAATATTTCTGTCAATTGTCTAAAACGTTGGAATTTGATAAATTGGCAGGTAGCGTGGATGAAGGATAGTGCTATGGAATTACACAATTGTCCAGCCAGTAGGTAGAATAATAGCGTATCCGTAGGTCTGAACGATACAGTCCAGCCAGTAGGTAGAATAATAACGTATCCGTATGTCTGAACGATACAGTCCAGCCAGTAGGTAGAATAACAGCGTATCCGTAGGTCTGAACGATACAGTCTAGCCAGTAGGTAGAATAATAACGTATCCGTAGGTCTGAACGATACAGTCCAGCCAGTAGGTAGAATAATAGCGTATCCGTAGGTCTGAACGATACAGTCCAGCCAGTATGTAGGATGTTTCAGGAAGCATCGTATGAATGAGATGTTCAAGTAGCACGAATTACATCTACATTAGATGTTTCAATTGGCGTGTAGCTCAATGGTGTACACATACATGGGATGTTTCAATTGGCATGTAGTTTAATGCTTTATATATACATATAATGCTTCAATTGACATGTAGCTCAATGCTTTATAAATACATATGATACTTCAATTGACATGTAGCTCAATGCTTTATAAATACACATGATGCTTCAATTGACATGTAGCTCAATATTTTACACATCCAGAGAATCAGGTCCAGTAGTACACAATAGTTTAGGAACGTCGATTCTGATACTATTTCGCGGGATCAATTTTAGAACTGTTTATGACCAAGTAGGGAGAACAGAGCGGTGACAATTGGCCCCAGGACGAATAGTAAAGTTGTGCAGTGTTATTGACGTTGTAAATGGACGACGTGAATGTGATTGACAGGCGATGACGTGCAGTATCTAGAAGAGTGCGTCACACTACCGTGCAATCAATGACTGCCAGTCTGGAGGGGACACGGATATGCCATTTGAACTCTGACCTGAAAGGGGACAGTCCGAAAATGAGATCCGTCGAACACAGGCGCGCAGATAACGATTCACTAAAGGACGATTTGAAGGAGTTGATCCTTACTCCGGTGAAAGCTTACAAGACAACGTTGCCATTGATAAGACTGGTTAATCGTGGTGATGCTAGTTGGCTGGCACTAAACTGTTGGAAACGTATCTCAGTGGAACTCACAACCTAAGAATAGTCATAGAAAATATATAGCTACGATCTGTATTAAAACTGAAATTTAAACAAATGTGTCCTAAATTCTTATAAAATACCAAATAATGATATGACGTAGTGGGCAGCGGAAACGTATCTGAGGGGTGTTAGGATATCAACCCTTTCCTGCAAATACAATAAATCAAAATGTATCAGCGCGTAAACAGTGAAAAAATGGAATTAGAAAATGTTATATAGCAGACGAAACGTCAAGAGCCCTTCATGGATATAGCTGAAAGCGACATGTCGTTATATATCGTCTGGTTTCTGAACTATAGGAAGACAACGAACGCCCTCCGTCTTCTGGCTCACGTTTCTAGAGAATGTTGATGAGCATAAGTCGTATTTATGTCAGCAAAATGTAGAATCAGCTGAATATGACAGACAGGCTATAGCTGGGACGGAAATAATAATAGTAATAATAATGATAGTTGTGCCGTTTAGGTCAACTGGATGAGCCTGCCTCGTCGGTCTACTTAGAGAGACACAACTGTTTTATTTAGTTTAAACATATTGAATTCAAGACGAAATGGATGCGGTACAAGTTATTACAATTTAAATGAAAACCGGGTTTGAATAATATAACTACAGAATGGTTTGATGTTAAACGTGGGCTACGACAATGTTGCTTATTGTCACCCCTTTTGTTTAATATATTCTTAAATGACTTGATTACGTCCATCAGTGAGGTAGCGGCTGGAGTAGAAGTTGACAGACAGTGTATTAGTATTCTCGATCAAGCTGATGATATAGTCCTACTCGCTGACAACTAAAAATGACCTAAATCTGTTACTAGAGTTCTTAAATACGTGGTGTATGACTAATACGATGAATGTGAATCCGAAGAAGTCCAAGGTCGTACATTTTGGAGGATATTCAGTGGATCCAACAGAAACGTTGGTTATACCTATTCGCACGGAACGTCTCAACTATGTTCGAATGGGAACTGTTGCAGCCAATTCCGCCAGTAAAGCCTGGGTCTTTTAATATCAGAGTATAAAGTACTGGGTGGTATGCAAAACAACACATTTACTAAGCTGTATGATACAATGGTGTGGTCAATTTTGAACAGTTGTTCGTCAGTGGAAAAGTGTGACCAGGTTCTACAAGCATGTATGTTTAACCAATGATAACAGTATCGTGTATAGGGTGTTTTTCTGGGTACACAGATATGCAGAAGACAAGAAGGGGAACTGGGCGTGGAGAAATTAAAAAGTCTTGAACTAAAACATTTTATTCCAATTAATGATGCAGGTTATGCCCAGCATAACAGTTGATGCAATAGTATTTACTGATTCTAAAGAAGAATGGAAAGATGGTATTAATCGAGATGATAGCAAGAGAGGGAATGGTGGCAACAAGTTACGCACTTGTAAATTTGTTAAGACAACTATTGCACCCGAAAAATATATTTTACATACACTAAGTCCTAGAAGTGCGGTGACGCCCCCATTGAAAGTAGAAACGGGCCGTAATGCAAACCTGCCTATTTTAGAAATAATATGTTTTAATTGTATTAATCAGGTGGAAGATGAAAGTCATGCTTTATTGCATTACACTATTGACACTGGTATTGTTTGTAATCTACTTGTATTCTGTGAGGTTGTTTGTAATCTACTTGTATTCTGTGAGGTTGTTTGTAATCTACTTGTATTCTGTGAGGTTGTATGTCCTGAGTTTATTAATGTTAATGATGTTGACAATATTATTGTATTTTACTTCTAGTCCAGGTGTCGTGTGTTTAACTGCCAAGACCTGCACTTTTATTACAATTTAGGTATAATATGTTATTTAATAATTAGATGCTATTTGAATACATATATATTTAATTTGATATATATATTTTGTTTGTATATACATCGTCTCTCATAATCCTAATTGGATGATTCACTTTTGTATTGTTACTTCAATTTATTTATTTTATGTAGTACCATATTTTATGCTAGGTGAGACGTAACTAAAAGATCTGTCTGTCCGTTTGTCTGTCTGTTTAATATACACCCAGATTCAATCCCAGGTTCAATCCGCATACTTGGAACAAGTTGAACCAGGAATCACCGGCGCCGTGACTCATCATCACTGTACTGTAGCAATGCTTTGTCTTAGTGTCTTAATGGTTATAGATATGCTTGTATTATGTATGTTATTTATGTCTACTGCTATGCACACATATGAGTGAGACGTAAATAAACTGTTCTGTCTGTCTGTATACACAAGCATGAATTGCTGGCCCGTGACCGTAAACGCTAGCCAGTACCCTCCAGCCTCATTTAAAACATTAAATCTTTTTTCGTTTTTACTTCATGTATTTACTGGTGTCGAAAATAGGAATATGTTATTAGCGCTTATTATTTCCATTAGAATTCGGTACGTTTTTATTTTTATGTTCATAATGCATTAATCTCGGGTTGCTGAGTCTTCCCCAAGTACATCAGACTCACGTTTTCAATGGATTTTCATTGATAAATTTCGAAGGACTGTAACCTTACCTCTAAACAATTACGTACAAATCGCATACCAGTAAAATATAATTTCAAAGACATTATTTCCTTCCAATTTAGAGAAATAATATGTCAATTACAAATTAGTAATATTCATCGTAAAACATGTATAAAAAAATATACTAGTATGCAGCATGTAAACCGCAACATAGAAATAAAATAAAATAAAATTATGCCAAGCGATATCTTATTAGGGAAACAAATTTGGATTGTTAGCCAGTTTCTGTTGTTTAATGATAGGACATATTCAAATTCGTGAATGATATTGGTAGATAAAAAGAGTAGATTTGTATTGATTACGAGTATAGATTGTCTGAGATTAACAGTGCGTAATAAATACTGTACTGAATCTATAACCTTATATCGGAATGTATATCATATCGGTGTATATAGTCCTCCGTGTATTTAGCCTTGCTTGCAGGTTTAGGCGCATCATATAGTTTAATTATATAGTTTAATTATATAGTTTTACAATGAATTAATTATTTCATCAAAAATTACATTATCAGAATTGAATGTTATATTTCAGCCTTCGTGAGTTTGGGTTCAGAAATTCCCAACTTCAATCATCTTACTTCCTAAAGAATATTATGTTATACTACCAAACATTATCAATTCTTAATGTTTTCATTTGCATTTAGTAAATAATTGCTATGCTATATAACTGGCTAGAACATCACACTTCTACCAATCGATGCACATGTACTGAATGCTTACTTTTCACATTCATTCATTCATTCATCGACTGTTTATCTCGTGATCACTCCCTGGCTATATATAATTCAAACATTCAAAGGTTTTCGGGACGAAAACTACACAACGCCGAGGGGTATTGTTATAGAACAAACTTCCATAATGGTTTCTGAGTTATTTCATATTTCAAATGAACAGTTCATACCATTATTCTCGTAACTTGACTTAGATAAACATTATCACGGTTATCTCAATTGGAACTCATTAAAGTCTGTCCATTGTTCAAAATAGTTACAACAGCAGAGTATACCATGATTACCATCAGCGGGTGTGTGTCAATCGCCCGACTGGAAGGCTAATAATTTTACAATAGCCTTTTATTTGAGCATCTTACCACTTTGGTAGTCTATCTCATACAGTGTCAACGATCACGTGTGTTCCTTGCCACCGGCAGGTGCCGACTCCCTGATAAACTCCCAGTGTACATTTATTAACATACACAGTATATCATGTTAACTAAACTTCTTGAAATTTATATTTATGAGTATCGAGACGGATGTGTATGAATAGAGATGCAAAATAGATATGGAGAATCAGAATCACGTGATCAGTCCCATTGTCACACGTTAGAAACGTAGGCCGGCACGTGACCTTCCGGTCTATGTGATTATACCCGGCTGTGTGTTTAGTTACAGAATAAATGTCATCAAATCGTCAATACGTTTACATCATCAGCCTTCATCAGGAGAATCAATAATCAGTCTTCATCATCACGTCATTCAATTACTCATTCATTCATATACTCTATATAGTACTCTATAACAGCTGGTGGATCATTCATCACGGACCATCGGCCGGACCATATGCCGTGTCATCTACTATGACACAACTGTCATAATTAGTATTATTACTATTATGATTACCATCATTATCATCATCATCATTAAGATAAGATAAGATAAAACAAAGCGTTATTACCTTTCCAGGAATGTGGCTTGCATATACAGAACATTATAACAAATACAGAGCAATACAGAGCATTATAACAAATACAGAGCATTATAACAAATCGTACATAAAATAAGGGTATTAAACATATACAAGTTCCCTATTAAGACAACAACATAAGACAAGTACATAATTAGGGAACTTAATATAACGGTTACAGTAACGATATAGAATGGTTATGCTTGAAGGAATAAAAGAATGTTTTGCCCGATTGGATTTTAATTTGGGAACAGGATAACGGCGACCAGAGGGTAAAAGTGAAAATTCGGAATTTAAAATATGGGTGGGGTCATCAAAAATCGTAGAAGTAAAAAAATAGAACACGCTTTTTCTAAACACCAGATACATTATTAAAAGATACTAACAATTTTAACCGATTTGTTTATGTTTGTGATGGACAGGGAGCCATACAAACATTGAATAGTAAACGTTAACACGTAAACGTTAACACGTAAACGTTAACACACTTTAAACAAAACAATTATTATAAGAAAGAGATAACAATGATGAGCTGAGAGTAAACTTTTTGAGTTTTCGCATGAAATGTTGCCATTGTTGACATGTGTTGTACACTGCTATGTTTGAATTCCAGTTCAATATATTGTCGATTATTGTACCCAGATGTTTATACTGCTGCACAGTTATCAATTATAATAAGTATCACTCGTTTCTGCCGCTTCCGAAAATATATTACCAATTCCTGTTTAATGTTCAGTTGAAGGAAATTGTCCTTGCACCAGTCCGTAAATGTATTAATAACACATGGGTAGTTTGGCTCAGACTCCTGTATACGAGATACAAGTGCAGCATGTCGGACCATGGCTCGTGCAATCGTTTGTGTACGTGATGAACAAAACTGGGGACATTACACAACCCTGAGGTGCACCTGTGTTCATAGTCAGACGTGATGAGTCGGTACCATTCACTCGCACATACTGGGTTCTATTGGTTAAACAGTCACTGATCCATAATATTAATGAGGAGTTCACGCCCATGTCGGAGAATTTGTTGACCATGAGATGTGGTTGGATGTGTTGAATGATGATGAAAAGTCAATAAATAAGATCCCTGCGTAAGTATGAGATGTTTCAAGATGTCTGTAGACCTTGTTTAGTAGGATAATAATGCCATCTACACCGCGGCTTGCTCTGTACGGAAATTGCAGTGGGTCTAGGTGTGCCCGAACATCACAGAAAATACCGTCAGATAATACGTTCGAAACATTTCATGATAAGCGAAGTAGTCATTCAATTCTGTAGGCTTTGCTTTCTTAGGAATTGGAACAACTTGTGATGTTTGCCATGACGTCGGAATGATATGCGTTTCCATAGAGATTTGAAATAATTTACAAAAGATAGATAAGTCTGAACTGATTACAATATGATTAAACACTGTGCCGGTGATTCCATCAGGCGCTGTTGCTTTGTGGATGTTAATTTTACTGAAACAGTTCTTGACATTTTCAACGCTAAAGAAAATTGGTTCACGTTCACCTGACGAGACTCTGTCCAGGGCACTCTTCAGTTCTCCGGTACAGTCATGGACTTCAAACCCTCCGTAGAAAGAATTCAACTCTTCTGTGTAAGTGCGATGTTCTACACCGGACATAGACTGGCTCGTATCGTTTGTGCCAAGCATGGTCTTCAAACCTTGCCGTGCCTTGCGTGAGTTGTTCTGCCTGAACTCTCCCTCGACCGTTTCCCTGAAGTCATTCTTACACTTCTCTATTTATATATGTTTATATTTTTCTGTATCGCCTTTATTTATGTACAGTCACGGAAGGCAAACGCACGCTTCTTGTCATTCAGTAGCGCCTTCATTTCGTTAGACACCCAAGGTATATTTGTTAGGAATCTTCACTGTTCTTGATGGTAGTATGTCATCGACACAAAACTGGTAAGTGTCTGAAGTCAGCTGGTCAGCGCCAGCACAATCATTGAAGAATGTGTCCCAGTCAGTGCAGTCGGAACACCCCTCTAAAGCCAGTGAGTCAGTGCAGTCGGAACACCCCTCTAAAGCCAGTGAGTCAGTGCAGTCGGAACACCCCTCTAAAGCCAGTGAGTCA
>JAUTBT010063274.1:0-14495 GCA_032361225.1 Lepetodrilus schrolli
TTAATGCGACCTCAAGCATTTAGACACAAATGCGACAACAATTAAATGCGATCGACCAGGCCTCTATTCATGGTTTTTCCCGGATGTACCTTTTATTATTTTCCACAATGCGTAGGAATTAAATGCGACCATAAGCCAATCATGTTTTTCGGATTAATATCATGCTCGCATTAATTTCCTGATTTACAGTATACCCCAAGATAAACGGTAATGGAAAAACCAATATGCTAATTTATGCATGCATCAGGCAGAGTATATACAATGTTAGGTAGGTAAACCTAAAGATGGGCATGTCATGCGTCAGTTTAAGAAAAAGACTCCCACCCGATTGCTGGACATCGAATGAAAATAGATTTAATGCATCAACACAGATTTAATGCATCAACACAATCATCCATCTACAGACCCCCCACATTGTGTGGGCAACACTGAGAACAATGTGGCCACGTTTATCTTTTCACATATCAATTTTAACATGAACAAACTTGTATTTAATGTGTGTAATAATAATAATGTGAACATTTATATTGCACGCATGTATGTATGTGTGTACATGTGTGTGCACATCCACACATTCGTATGATTGTGAGTGCATGTGGTTGTGTGTATGTATGTATGTAAAGTGGTTGTGTGTCAATGTATGTATGTATGTATGTAAAGTGGTTGTGTGTCAATGTATGTATGTATGTATGTATGTATGTAAAGTGGTTGTGTGTCAGTGTATGTATGTGTGTGTATGTAAAGTGTGTGTGTGTGTGTGTGTGTGTGTGTGTGTAAAGCAGTAAGCTGTTGTACCTGAATGGCTCCAGCCTGTGCCTTCTGTGCGACGGTCTGGCGGTGTGGATTGCCGGGCGACCCTGTTCTTCTCAACGTTAACGGCGAACCACTCGGTGAAATTCCTGGACTGTGATTGGGACTGGCAGTAGAGTACGCTGTAAGACAATGGGAATAATGTAGCGTTGTGAGTGCATTTTCTACACTGGATGTTGCAGGCCTCAAAGTTAAATTTTTTTCCAAGGAGCCGTTTGGCTCCAGCAGATCCAGTAACACTTAAAATAAGTGAAATAGTGGTCGCCAAATGCAAAATTAGGTCGCCATTGCTCCCAAATTAGCCCTGTGTTAGCATGTAATAAATGCACACATTATTTATTATCAGTAAAGATCAACAATGAAGGACGTACCAATTAAAAAACTTACAAACACAGCTTTTGTTATCACAACAGAAAATAGAGCCAAAACATAAATGCAGTGTTCATCTTGACAAGTAAAACGTTCCGTCATCAGGTCCATGCCTATGGAATAGTGTCATCTCACCTGCAATTCACTCAGCGGCTCAGTGCATTTAAATCGCTACTGAAAACACATCTGTTCAGTACAGTGTCTATAAGAGACCCAATGCTCCAAGTGCCTTTGAGCAGCTAGCCTAGAGCTGGATACCGGCTCTTTATACATGCATACTTTGATGGTATGTTTTGATTACCACAGTGTGTGGGGAACGTACGGGTACTGGCAGCGATGTTGTGACTGTTGGGTGTTGACGATGTGGAAGTGCTGAACATGGAAGAGTACGAGGAGAACGATGGGGTGCTGGAGCTGTGAGACAACGAGGCCGCAGACTTCACAAAGTCCGCCGGAGTACCCTGAAACAGAGGTCAGGGGGGTCAATGGTCGAACTTAGTAACAGTAAATTCATTTATTGCTTATTAACGTCGCTGCAGGAATCTTTCACCCATATGCGACAACTTAACATGTTTAACAGTAAAACATAATAACACAAATAATGATTAACAAATCAGTATTCACCAATATTATTAATAATTTTTTAAACAAGACATGTTGAGTAAGGCTAAAAGAACGAGTCGAGTAGTTGACGATTAAGTTGAGATGGCGGAGAGTCGACTGTTATGAGAGGTAGTCGACTAGTCAGGCTATTTTCATAATACCATTGATTAGCTGGTGACAGATGGAGTTCAAATAAATTTAGCATATAACGTGTGCATATGTTATTTTCCTTCCGCAATTAACAGTACCCATTTATAAACAGCATTTGAGTATGTATCTACAAACAGCAATATTGTAGATTGTAGATACATACTCAAAATGAAAGTTTACAATCTGTCCA
Source organism: Lepetodrilus schrolli (assembly GCA_032361225.1). Classification (NCBI taxonomy): domain Eukaryota; kingdom Metazoa; phylum Mollusca; class Gastropoda; order Lepetellida; family Lepetodrilidae; genus Lepetodrilus; species Lepetodrilus schrolli. The sequence continues at coordinate 2,123 of JAUTBT010063274.1, forward strand.
ATGTGCGAGCTAAGTTCATGCATGGTATACCACAATGATGCACACTTCAGCTAGTTTTAGGCAAAATTTGTAAAACATTTGCCGAACTTTCAACTAGATTAAATTTAGACATTAAATCACATTTTTAGCTCAATGCATTTTAAATGTCAAAATTCGGCGCTTGGTATTTTGTTCGGTCGAAGCTGTGACAGCATACATGGGTTAGTGCACAGGAATTTCCTCAACATTGTACTTTCGCTTTGTTGAACATCGCGAGCATTTTTATTTGGCCGCAGGACCATGCTAGTTTTCTAATGCCACGTAGATATATGTCAGGGTCATGTGAGACAGACATTTGGGAGAGGGTAGCGTAATTATAATCAAGGAAGATAAATACGATGATTAGACCTATGCACATGCTTTGTTTTATGGCTTAAAATATGTACGATGTTAAATGCAATCATTGCAAATATGTTTTATGCAACTAGTCGACTACAACTCGACTATATTAAATGACTAGTCGACTATGAAAATCTGGTAGTCGTTTTAGCCCTAGGAGTATTTCTCCCATATGTGATGAATAGCCTGTTGAGGCAAATGGCTCTGGCTAGCAGGCTAGTGCTAAGTTTGATCGCTGCCATCAGTTACAACTGACCTTCCCTACAGCCATAGGAGGCACCACTGCTAGGTTCAACGCTGCGAAGTCATTGGCCATGTTCTGGTCCATTCCCACGGGAACGGGCGGTGGGGGTCCAGGAGGTGGGGGTCCAGGGGGTCCTGGGGGACCTGGTGGTCCAGGGGGACCCGAGGGGATGAACGGCTTGGCATTCTGGGACAGTGAGCCCAACACGCTGTTCCTTGATCGTGGCCTTTGTCGCTGAAATCACAGAATTTGTTTGTTGCTGGAAACTTGCAAGCACTGTAATCATAAATAATAATATCAGTTATGAAAGTTCATACATTGTGACCACATGTAAAAGGAAACTTTTCCAGACATTGAAACTTAGATGATTGACAACCTTTGGGTTTTCGGTTTGAACTGGCATTGGATGACACTCATGGCAGGTAACAGAGGCAGTTTCATACCAAATCAGATGTTCTAGTACCACTGTACCATTCTCTCCAAAGACAACAAATTCACTACCTAGACTCTGTTCGAGTCCTCTGTAACGGTTAGCCATATATTGTGTTCTCGTAATGGAGCAATATGATTGGTTTATAAAATATTTTATAGACAATCAGAGAGCCTGTTTAGAAAGCGGAAATAGTCGACTGTTTTATATTGGATATAATTCTAGGTGCATAATTTTGACCAAAATTGTACATGGACCTGTAGCATATCTACACCATAGGCGCACAAATTCAGATGTTTGACACTGTCGACACATTCAACCAGTAACCTGCCTTGGTGTCCAAATTTGGAAGCTAATTTCCATAGCCAATGAAATGTTACGAAGCTACTAACAGGTCACAAATATAGTTTTTAAAGATCTATTTGGAACTATACAAATACTCATCAGAGGGTGCGAGCACAAAACATGAAATGTCCGCAATAAACGTGTATAAACGGAAATGAGTGGGTACAGCTGTCACCGTAGTAACATGAATAAAATTGACATATTAAATAAACAATTTCATCAGTTTATGTAAATGGCATAAATTCTGAAATAAATATTCTGATAAAAATACACATATGGTAATTATAATAACATGCAATTACAACAAATATGACCCAGATACTGTTCAGCTACAAATTATCCTGGTCACAACTACAGTGACAAATGTGATATAATATCTAATAGTGTTACTAGAAAAATAAATAAATATTTGTATTAATTAACACTAAATACTTACCCCTGAAAATGACTGAAATTCAGGTATGGAATTGAAGGTAGCATTGAAATACTGATCTCCATTATTTGGCATCTCCAAACCTGAAACATAAAATATAAGCCAATAATTAAATATTAAAATAAATAACCATTTATACTATATTATTTAAGTTAAATATTACTAATAGGTATAAATAGGGGTGCCATGATATGCCAACCTCACAATACGGTAAGTTTGGCTAAATCTCCAGTCTTCACATTTCGAAGATCCATTATTTGTTAACATGGTAACCAACCTGACAACTTCCAGATCACCAGCTGATGGCTGCTTTGTATTAAGACAAATTTAATTGGGGTTTAGAGTCACTTTCAAGATTCTTTCACTTATATCACAGCTTCTCAATTTAGGACAGGAGGAAACCCGCAACATCTGTAGTGCTGAATGTTGCAGTTGGTACTGACAAGACCAAGTATGATAACTGCATTGCCACTCAACAGACAATGCATCCTATAAATAACTTTTGCGAACATTGATTCCGGGCTCCTGGGGCAGGATTTGAACCTGGAACCTATGGCTCTGAAGTCCAACATTCTACCACTGCGCTACCACCCACCCAGCTGCATTGTAAACTACTTCACTTTATGGAAATGTAAACAAAACTGATGACTGTCACATGCCATATCATTTCTAAAACCTGATGTAACTCTTATTATGTTCCCCATGAAATAATATCCTTTTTTTTCTACTCGTTTTTCTTAAAAATAGATTTTCTACAAACAATCTGCTGTTGTCTGTAACTCGGTGCCAATATTGATGTCTAATGGGGTGTATATCAATCTTGTTGCATGTCCTTGTTAATTTTATCTGATATCGCCATTGTTAATGAATAACCAATTTCCAATTAGGGCCCAGGCAGGTATACATTTGGGGTGTCTGGCAAAATCCAATTTGACCATCATTCTTCTAAATTTCTAACACTATTAGTACTACAGAGTACAGACTAAATATACTTTGTAACAAATTAATTTCAGTTTTAAAATACTTTCATGATGACGTTATAAAAAGATATATACTGTATTATTAGATCTAGTTACAATTGGTTTTTGTTCAATTTTGTTCAATTTGTCAATAACAAAAACCAAGCAAAATGTGGTTTATTTTGATGTTATCATACCAAGTATCATACCATGCTGTGTATTGCAATAAAGTACTAGTTGTGAGCAAGTGTACAATTGCTGAGCTAAGCTACACTGGGATTGACATTAATGTAATTTACAGTCACTAATGCTTTATGATTCTTTGGCCATCCTTTCAGAATTCATGAAGAATGTACAATATCATTTATTCCTTAGGACTAGATGGGGATAGTGAGTGAATCATTGTATTACATCACAGCGGGAATCTTTCATCTTTTTGTCACTTAGGATGGGATAGTATGTTTGGGACTAAACTCTTGAAATTAATGACATCATCCATCATATAATCTGTCTTGTAAATTAATGTGTGACCAGATGTCACCGGACAAGTGACCTAATTAATAAATGGCATAATATCCCACTTATGATGTCACTAGTCCATTAGAAACACTTCACCAACCAGCAAATTTGTCACTAGACTCCAATATAAAATACATAATCCTTAGTGTCATGATAGGTTAATTGAATTTTACACATGACTATGGATTTCAGTATATATAAAACGAGTGCCAATAGGCTAATTGAAATTATGACAAATATTTTAAAAGCACGTTGCATGTGACATTTGATTGGAGTGTAAATAAACGAACTCAGTCTAAGCATTTGCTCTTTGACAGGTATATTGGAGCAAAATAGGTGTTCAATTTTGACTTTTGTCTTTGATTTTGCCTGAACGGATATGGAAACTGGATATCTGTTGTATTCAGTTAAATCATAAAGTTGTAGGTAAACCGTATTGCTCAAAAGTTGATTGTTAAGCGGTCAAACAATTATATCAGCGACCGTAGTTCAATTTCATGTTTAATTTGCAATCAGAAACATTTGTGACTCCTTAGCTGCTCGTTCAAGGATATTTATGGCACAACCAACCTTTTAAGTTGACAGTATTGTCTTGATTGTATGTAGGCATAGCTTAATAGTTCTACTAGCAGCTGCCTAGCATGCATTTATTTAAAATAATAATTAATTTTGTTGGTAAATAATAGACTTGAAAGAAATAAAATGACAAAGCTTTTGTTTGTCTCTTCTCAAGTGAAATGGTGTGACCCTATTTTGTGTTTTCTCAAAATATATTTATAGAAATACATTATAGTGCTACACGCAATAGGACATCTGTGTCATAACATACGTTTGTGCTTCATTGGCCTCGTTTGAGAACATTACAGTCATTATAAATCAACTTACTTCACTGGTCAAATAAATGGGTTATTCTCATGAATTACCTGCCCCTTGTTTGATCAATGTTGTCAACTCCAGCTAATTTTTACTTTAGTACAAGTATTTCTCATGCATAGACGACACTTAAAATACATTTTTTTGATCGTTAATATACTAATGTATATCGAAACATTCTCCGTATGCGCGTATTCGTCCCCTAATTCCCCCCGTGAGCATCTGATCAGCGATCCAGACGATCAAAAAAAACTGCGACCGTGTTTTCCCTTGCCGTCCGACCGCCTTATGGACCGCGATCGAACGGCGCTGACCACTCCAAATCAATCAGAAATCAACAAATAGTATCCCTAGAGTTTCTTAACCCTACCTTGTTCTCCATTAGAAGAATTGGGTCCATTTGAGTACGAATTTTGCATTCCAGGATGGGCCTGATGTAGAAATTGACAATCATCCCCATAAATACATGACCCCGTGTTTACGAAATAGCGGCATAGTGCGGCTTTTTTCCCGGGAGGACCCGCACTTGTCATCGTATGTGGAAAACAGAAATATCAGCTCTTCATTCGAATTCACTTTGATATGACTAAATCGTCAAAATATCCCTGTAAAAATCCAGATAAAAGTGATAGGCACTGTGCTTATTTTGAACAGGTTCCCGACAATATAGCTGCGTGCGCATGTCTCGAACGGCATTGTGGGTAATCCTATTTGGGTCAATGGTTTGTTTATCACAAGCATGGCTGTATGTCTATCGTGTAAATAAAACACTGTATACTTTTTGGGTCACGCGATAGCTCTTTATTATTTACCCATAGACAGATTTCCATTTCTATATGACCTCATCAGATATATTTATAATATTAATAGATAAAGTCCAATGCCAACCTTTAGCGTTTTCAGAATTTATATGTATATGAACAATTTATACATCATTAAAACATTCTCAATATAAACTTTGTTATTTCTAGAGAATCAAATGTATGTATGTGTTTTAATTTTTTTTGTAATGGGAAACATTTTTGTTAGTTTCTTGTAGATATGGAATCAAACTATTGTATTGATATTCATGTATAAGTGGGTACATTGCGCGACACTCATTTAATATATTCCATCTAAAAGGTAATCAAATTATATATATATACAATTAAAAAAAAAAAATGATTCACTTACTTTAATTACATGTAGCTACTTAATATATTAAGATCCTGATCCTACTGATTTGCTTAAAAGGTAGTTTACTGAGCGTGTGACGTAAACTGTATGTGATCTTTTCATCATAGTCAAGGCATTTATTTTGAATTTGTTCAAGCGGAAGAGGAACATAAACACATTATATTTGTATAACGACTTTCTTTAAAAAAGGTTTTCAAGGTCGCTGTAATGTCTTTGTTCTTTGCCAGACCTTCATTTAGAATACATGAACTGACATGCCGTGGTTCTGCGTAGTGAAATATCAACATGAGACTACATCCATGTAATTTGCGGATTGATTCTGAGGCGGCAATTATTGTCAACAACTATTCTCTCGCATTAATCACGTGGCTTTATAACCTGTTTTAGCAAGGCAAACGTTACAGAGGACACACGATATAATGCTTGAAACGAGAGGGTTAATATAGCGCTAATGCGACAAATAGAAATAATCAATACGCGTAGCCTTGACGTCTTATTCATTGGTGTATTCGGAGAGATTTTACTACCGCTTCTGCCAGTAGGTTGGAACTAGTAGGCTCTACACAGTCATTGTACATAACACTAACAGTCTTGGCAGTCCTAAATATATATATAAAGCCACATCTACCCCCGATTATCGATCCATTAGCGATATGGGGATTATTTTTATCACTATTATTGAATATAATAATCCAATATACATTACATAGAAACAGAACAATCAAACATCTTAAATTAAAACATTCAACATTTAAAAGCACGATGAATATTTAACAATACTAACTATTATTTATTATATAATATTTCTCATTTTTATATGAAAGAGAGCAGTAAGAGAGAAGTAATGTGTAATTTATTCTCAAGTGATTATAAAATAATTCTCTTAAAAATGTAATTCTAAGGTCGCCGGTTTGAATATTGATAGCGGCGAGCGAGTGATTTAACGTCGCTGCGGGAATCTTTCACTCATTTGCGACGATAATTGATAGCCGTCTTTAGGTGTTGAACTATGAATGTGACGTTGTTAGGCAAGGGTTATATATGTCTGATATTAATTTTGTGGGCGTATAGTTACTATTAAGCCAGAATGCCTGTCTACAGCTAATCTTGTCCTATTAAGTAAATTCAGGACTATGGCGGGCTTTGAGCATACAGTTTGTGTATGTATTATTATTATTATTATTTATTAATATTTGTAGTGTTTTAACGTAATTTTTATATTGACCACCCTGTGACACTTGAAGTAAAATATGTTGGTTGACATGCATATACTTATTATTACTTAGACATTTTCAGACGTTACAAGTACGGTAAGATAGAGAAAGGAATTTTCCCCCTCTCTCTCTCTCTCTCTCTCTCTCTCTCTCTATTCATACTAATACTATTCATGAACATGTGGGTTTTTTCTCCTCAATAATTTTAAAATGAAATACTATATAGTTCATTATGAGAATGCAGCAGTAAATTATCAATATAATATAACTAATAATAATAACATATTTTAAAAAGATTTGGAAAGATCTCTCAAACCAGATATGAACTAATATACGTATAGTACACTATTCCTGCTTCCATCCATTCTCCATTGTTCAGGCTTCTTTCCTTTAGTTCCCATATACCCCCGATTCCGATTATGAATTGGCTATATTTTTTTAGAAACCGCTTTGCAAGGTTTCTGCTCTACCTATCACATCGCAAGTCACTATATTTCCTTATTCACACATACAATTTAGAGTCTCAAAAGAGACATGACATTTAGATATTGAGTAGTTAAAGGCATACAACGGGTTTGTTTACATATTTGTACATGAAAGTATGTGCATTTGATGTGCCTACACAAGTATATTGGGCAGCAGCCAAACTAGTCTTTCACGACTACTGGTACAAATAAAGCTACGTAGCTGGTAACCAGCTACATTTTCCGCACATCCCACTGGTTTTCAATATGTTCATATTTTATTTATTTATTTTAATATGTGTAGTTACATAGCTTTAATTGCACCAGTATTTTGACCGTGTTCAATGATTAGAGTTATCCCCCTTAGTCTATTAGACTATATAAAATTGAAATATTACAGTACATTACCAACCGATTATTCGGGTTTTACCGGAAATGTAAACTGCAATAGAATGTTACCTATCACAGCGGTGAAACGATATTTGGAGGTCCAAACGCGATTTATGTATGCTAGGTGCATGTACTTTTCATTTTAAACTCCAATTTGGTACAAAACACCAACTTAATCTGTGATTGTATGATTTTAATATGATATTTTATAATTGGCAACATATCAGGTAGATTAGCGGAAATAAATGTTTAAGAAACACTTCATCGGATTTCAAGTTGAAGCGCTAGTAAAATCTACTGTGTAAGTACGTCTGGCCAATAAAAAAATATATATACATAAAACATGCTAGCCATTATAAATGAAATTATCCTGAGAGTATCTCTAAGTCCAAATTCAACAAATATAAATCCAATAATGTAAAATCATGTCATATTTCTGATTTCAGGTTGTTGTTAGTGTACAGTGGAATTTAATGACAATAAGCCAACCATTTTCACAAATACACTGTGGACATTTCTACATGCATCTGATGTCTTCACATGTGTATTTAACATATTCACCTTTGTGTATCTAATGTCTTCACCACGACTTTGTGTATCTGATGTCTTCACATGTGTATCTGATGTTTTCACCATGTGCATCTAATGTTTTCACCATATGCATCTTATGTCTTCACCATATGTATCTGATATTTTCACCATGTGCATCTGTTTTCACCATATGCATATTATGTCTTCACTGTGTGCATCTAATGTTTTCACCATGTGCATCTGATGTTTTCACCATGTGCATCTTATGTCTTCACCATGTGCATCTAATGTTTTCACCATGTACATCTAATGTTTTCACCATAAGCATCTTGTGTCTTCACCATAAGCATCTTGTGTCTTCACCATGTACATCTAATGTTTTCACCATGTGCATCTAATGTTTTCACCATGTGCATCTAATGTTTTCACCATGTGTATCTGATGTCTTCACCATGTACATCTAATGTTTTCACCATGTGCATCTAATGTTTTCACCATGTGCATCTAATGTTTTCAATATGTGCATATAATGTTTTGCACCATGTGTATCTTATGGCTCACCAGTATCTGATGGATTCACCATGTGTATCTGATGTCTTCACATGTATATCAAATTTATTCACATGTATAACTCGACCTGAAGTTGCGAGATATTAAACATGATTTCATGCTCAACTCCCCATACAATAATGAAGTGGGGCATGAAATCATGTACTCAAAAAAAAAGTTTCGTAAACCTCAAGGCACAATGTTTTCACATGTGTATCTGATGTTTCCACATGTGTATCTGGTGCTTTTGCATACTACTGTCTTTACATGCTATTGTAAATGGGGTTTAGAGCTGCTTTCAAGATTCTTTCACTTATATCACGACTTGTCAGTTTAGGGCAGGAGGAAACCCAGAACATCCGTAGCGCTGAATGTTGCAGTAAACCAGCTGGTACTGACAAGACCAAGGATGATAACTGCGTTGCAACTCTACAGACAGCGCATCCTATCAGTATCGTGTGTATATGACTAAAAGGTGGGTGATAGTGCAGTAGTACAGCATCAGACTTCAGAGCCAAAGGTTCCAAGTTCGAATCTGTGCTGGGGACCCTGTATTAATGTTCATAAAAGTTACTTTTCTGACACAATCATAATTTCATGCGCTGCCAGACTGTATGGTTCCTGTGAACTTGGTTAATTAGTACCAGCCAGTGCTCGCAGGATTACTACTGCAACACTCAGCGCTACAGATGTTACAGAGTTCCTCCTGCTATAAACTTCAACATGAGACAACTAATCTTACAAATTGTCAAGATAAACATTTAATTATTAAAAATTAACAACTTGCTGGCTGTCAGGTCATGTTGTCAGTTGTCAGGTCATGTTGGTATCAAAGGTAACATTTGGCTGATTCATCAGCTGCTGCTCATAATAAAATATAATATCTGTGTGAATTTCACATAGTGATAGCAATATTAAAATCATATGGGTATTCACATAGTCATCAGTGGTAGAAAATCTGCTATCACTTCATACATTAGAGGAAGAATGTAATCTCTATATTGGATTGTTATCACAGTACAACATTCCACAAACACCTCTGATCTATGAGGAAGAATGTTAGTCATCAAGATATTCCCAACTCTTCCAAGTACAAAGTAAAAAAGCATGAATGTGGTCCTGTCTGTCAAACACCTCATCCCCAGAGGGTTAGTCATAAAGCATCAATGTGGTTCCATCCCTCCCGAGTACCTCTTGCCAAGGGTGAAAGTCACAGCATCAATGTGGTCAGTCTGTCAAACACCTCCATCCCAGGAGGGAGAGGATGAGAGTCACAAAGCATCAAGGTGCTCCCAACTCTCCTGAGCAGCTCCATTCCAAGAGGAAGAGGGTTATTCACCAAGCTCCCAACTCTCCCTAGTACCTCTTCCCAGGAAGCAGAATTAGTCACAGATATTACAGGCAGTAAAATGGAAAATGGAAATGACACAATACTAAGATTAATGGTACCTGAATGTCACATTTGGCTCAACTCACCGGGCATTGACCCTAGAAAGTCAGCACGCTGATGTAAAATTGTATAACAGAACTTTTAAGTAAGCTTGAAAGATAGATACTGTCAGAGGTTAACAGCTGGCCGCAGTTAATTAATACATAATGGGTTTGAACATTCGATAACTGCAATAGGCAGGAGGGTATATAAGGAGTCGGAAAGTGAGACTCTGCTGTAAGCTGGGGAGACAGAAAATATAGTCCTGTGTGAATCTGCCAAGCGAGTGAGCATCATTTTATCCCCCGGATCCAACAGCTGAATTATCCCACTGCAATAACAAACAGTGCAGCACCAAAACCTGTTTGGGATACAAAACATCAAAATGCTTCCAACTCTCCCAAGCACCTCCATGCCAGGAGGAAGAGGGTTAATCACAAAGGTGCTCCAATATCACCCAAGAGGAAGAAAGCATCAAGATCCTCCCATCTCTCCTGAGCATGGAGGAGGAAGAGGATTAAAGTCACAGAGCATCAAGGTGCTGCCAACTCTCCTGGGTGTTTGGCATCTCTGTCTGAAGGAGGACCAACTCGTAAAGCAGCAAGGTGTTTCGACCTCTCCAAGAAGGTTATTCATAAAGCATCAAGGTGCTTCGACCTCTCCAAGAACGTTACTCATAAAGCATCAAGGTGTTTCGACCTCTCCAAGAAGGTTACTCATAAAGCATCAAGGTGTTTCGACCTCTCCAAGAAGGTTATTCATAAAGCATCAAGGTGCTTCGAACTCTCCAAGGTTACTCATAAAGCATCAAGGTGCTTCGTCCTCTCCAAGAACGTTATTCATAAAGCATCAAGGAGCTTCGAACTCTCCAAGGTTACTCATAAAGCATCAAGGTGTTTCAACCTCTCCAAGAACGTTACTCATAAAGCATCAAGGTGCTTCGTCCTCTCCAAGAACGTTACTCATAAAGCATCAAGGTGCTTCGAACTCTCCCAAGCACCTCCATCCCAGGAGGATGAGGACTAAAGTCACAAAGCATCAATGTGCTCCCAGCTCTGTGGAGCACCTCTAGATGAGCGTCCCTATCAGCAAGTTGTTCTTGGGCGTACACGTCCTGGGCTGTAGTGAGCACAGCGTCACGGCGTACCCTTGTTCTTTTGCCAGCTGCCCACGATCCGTGTCCACCAGGTTGCTACAGTAGCGACCTGCAACATTAGCATACAGAGGTCAATTCTCCTTGAAGAACTCGACACATACAAATATGTAAAAATAAATATAATAAAATACAATATGTAAAAAAATACAAATACAAAAACTTTTTTTTTTTAAATATGGGAAATCCTAAAGGGTAATACCGTTTTGTAAAATAGAAAGTTAAAAATAATGGATTCTCTTCATAGGTCCAATTGCACATAAATGCGATATTATGAATAGAGTTACTCATCTGACCAATACTTGTTATAGTAAATATGGGAGGAAACAGTTTGAGAGAACACACTGACCTTGTTCTTCCAGGGCCATGTTGAATTCAGTCTGGTCAGCAGCATGCCCCAATGTGAGGAAATCCTGAAGCAAGCATTGTGCCATATTAATAATGTTACATCTAAAACTCTGAACCCTAAACAGTCACTGCTCTAAGGGTAGAAAAAATTAAAAGTGACATCATTTCTATTTCAATATAAATGTTTGAGTAGAATCTTGAGATTGTTAGTGAGTCAGTTATTTGACACCATGGTCCACAAAACTTCACAGATCCTGTGATGGTGTGTTTATATTAGGAGGAGGACCAGCTGTAGCTTTGTTAAAGGAAGTGCACAAGAAGCTGTGTGCACATGAACCAAGGGAGATAATGCATATTTACAAACACCATACCCGTAACTTCCTGGCATATCAAAGTAAGAGACAGAGATGCCAAGCTCCCAGGTGTAATTTAAATAATAATATTTTTATTTTTAAAGTCCAATTCTCACTACCGTATTTTCTCTAATAGTTCGAACACCTAAATTAATCACCGAAAATACATTTTGTCTGCCCCTAAAATTACGAACATGACAATATTTTTCAGATTTTAATTTTCTAATTATTCGTACACGTTTTTGTTTTAATTCCTTGAGATAGTACATGTATAACTCTTCACTGTCATTCACAATGATAATATGAACTTATGTTGTTCTAAAATATCACTACTGTCTTACATTTTGTATAGTCATCTCACCTAAAATCATAGGGCTAGGTTCTAAAATAATACTATTTTCTTACGTTTTGTTCTAAAATAACATTATTTTCTTGCATTTTGTAAAGTCATCTCACCTAAAATCATATCGCTGGATTATCACTAAAATCGGATCACAGAAGTAATCATTAAAACAACCCACCAGTTAACTACTTCACACCTATGGAAACATCAAACAATACAGACAGATCGGCCTTGTGGGAAGA
>JAUTBT010063285.1:0-14494 GCA_032361225.1 Lepetodrilus schrolli
GAGGGGGAGAGAGAAAGAGAGAGGGGGAGAGAGGGGAGAGAGAGGGGGAGAGAGGGGGGAGAGAGAGAAGAAAAGAGAAGAAGAGAAGAGAGAGAAAAAGAGAGAGAGAGAGAGAGAGAGAGAGATAGAGAGAGAGCAAATGATAGCAGTGCCAAAAGTGTCCGATATAAAGTAAGCGAAATAACCAAAAAAAAGACTGCTAATCTCTTTGATAACATATATTTACTTTTACACAAAGAACGCCTTGAGCACTTTGGGGTTGCAAGCCCTCCATAATGTGTTTGTTTTGATATGGTTGACACACCGATATAGGTTTTGATTCCTATGCTTTATCTTCACTTACTCACTGATGCCTGCTCATAGGTAGCCCTGTAATATAGATAGCCTGTAATATAGATAGCCCTGTACATATAGATAGCCCTGTACATATAGATAGCCCTGTACATATAGATAGCCCTGTACTCATATATAGCCCTGTACAATTAAATAGCCCTGTACTCATAGATAGCCCTGTACATATAGATAGCTCTGTACAAATAGATAGCCTTGTACAAATATATAGCCCTGTACATATATATAGCCCTATACAAATGACGGCTCTGTGGTGTAATGGTTAGAGCGTTGTCCCGGAGTGCGGAAGGTTGCGGGTTCGATCCCCGGTCGCGTCATACCAAAAGACATTAAAAGATGGTACCTGTTATTCCCCTGCTTGGCGCTCAGCATTAAAGGGGTAAAGCATGGACTGTAATCAGTATATTGTGTCTGAATGGGGTATCCATGTTCTAGTACAAACAGTACATATGCATGCAAGCCATGATGTGAGTGAAAAAAATTCTTGAAAGTGGCTTTAAACCCCAAATCAACCAACCAACCCTGTACAAATAGATAGTCCTGTACTCATAGCCATGTATTCATAGATAGCCAAGTACATATCAATAGCCCTGTATGTATTGATAGCCATGTACATATATATATATATATATATATATATATATATATATATAGCAATATACTAGATATTCCTGTACTCATAGAAAGCCCTGTACATACATGTATATATATAGCCCTGTACTCATAAATAACCAAATATTAATATTAGCCCTGTTCAAATAAATAGCCTTGTACATATAAATAGCCATGTACACACAAATAGCCCAGTACAATAGCCCTGTAATGCATAGCATACTTCTACAAATGCCTGCCATGCTTCACCCAATACCACATACTATACTACCCATTGTAATTTGTGGCTGCTATTTAGTAGTCAATTCGCGAAGCTTGATCAGCACATTGCATTACAAATGTAATATATGATTTCAACTCGTAAACTTTTATTACAGAATAGACAAAAAGGTTTTCTGGTTTTAGAGATATTTGATCATCCCGTAGTTGTCTGTGTATTTCTATAGGTGTATTTCTGGCAGATCACATGCACAATATATAATGGGGGTTTGTTGATAGATACATTCATGCAGGTATGAGCTTGTGTGTATCCCGCAGTGTCATCAATTAGTTTTAAAATGAAAAAAGAGAACACCCACCACTATGGAGACTAGTTAATGGCTCGAGGATTATTCTGCAAGTGATTACATGCAATAGACAGTTAAAGACATTCTATTATTTTTTATATACCATGGTGACTTATTTGCAAAAGGTTTTGATTATTTTTTTAATTGCCATGAACCATATTTGACAAGCCTTACTGCACAGGTAGGTGCAACAATAAAGCCATACCATTTCCAAATGTTTTAAACTAAAGAAAAAAAGATTTGCATCAAGCCTACAGGTGTATAATTGATCAACAATAATACCTATCTGCAGAGTATCGACCCCCAAGTCACGTCAATTGACAATGACTAATATTGTGGTAATCTTTAATACATATACAGGGATTACTATGCATTAAGATCCTCATCAATGTACATGTTCCTGGTATGGAGTCTATTTAGCATAAATTCCAGACATAATGATACTTTGTTATTTATAGAGATAATAATTGCATTGAAATAGTCTGTTGTTTTGCTCAACCAGCCAATTTACTTCATTCTAATGACGCCAAGAGTATGGCTTTCGGGCATTTCTAAAGATACATTAAACCAGTTGCATTTATAATGATCCGAGGTACCTATGCACCATTCTGGTATACTTACTTATCAGTATACCCATGCTTGGGCTGGTATACTCATTGGTATTCATTGCTGATTGAAGTGATGCCAACATGATAAGTATTTTGTTATGTGGTGTTTATTTTTGTATTGTTGGCTTGTCAGATATTGTACAATGTGCACACCGATAATTTCAAGGTGTGATGAATGTATGCAATATTATTGTATTTCTATCTGGAGTGTTCTTACCTCGACTGCACTGGCTAACCTAAGATTATGTCATTGTGTGTAGGTTGGTTTGTTCACTTCTGACATGAAACAGCAAGATTATAGGATATTCCACAATCCAAGTCAGATCTTGTCTGTCTACCAAACACTATAGCACCACAATTCAAACTCACGAATACAACATGGCTAGTCCTTGCATTGTCCCATCTCTCTGATCAGATCAACATGGAAAAGAAGGTATTAGACACACTTGGTAGAGTGTTTGTGCAGAGCATCAATGCAGAGTGTCAGTACAGAGTGTCAATATAGATATGAGTGTCAGTATGAAGTATAAATGCAGATCAAGAGTGTCAATGCAGATGGTCAGCATGGTGAGTCAGTGTAGTGCCAGTGCAGAGTGTCAGTGCAGAGTGTCAGTGTAGAGTGTCAGTGTAGAGTGTCAGTGCAGAGTGTCAGTGCAGAGAATCAATGCAGAGAGTCAATGAAGAGAGTCAATGCAGAGTGTTGGTGCAGAGAATCAATGCAGAGAGTCAATGCAGAGAGTCAGTGCAGAGTGTCAGTGCAGAGTGTCAGTGCAGAGTGTCAGTGCAGAGAATCAATGCATAGTGTCAGTGTAGAGTGCCACTAAACAGCATCAATGCAGAGTGTCATTGCAGAGTGTCATTGCAGAACATCAATGCAGGATATTAGCAGAGTGTCAGTGCAGAGTATCAGTGTGGAATGTCAGTGCACAGAGTCAATACAGAGTGTCAATTCAGAGCGCCAGTGAGCGAGTGAGGAGTGTCGGTGCAGAGTGTCAGTGTAGAATGCTGGCACTGAGCTCAGTACCAAGTACAAGTGTATATCCCTCGTGGAGTCCTGCCTAGACTGGAGACTTATGAAAAGTCTGACCCTTCTCTGCACTGACTTCTCTCTCATTAGCTGGCCACCCTGGAGATGTTACGATGAGAATACCGCCTCTCGGCCCTGGAAGTCTAGGGGACCAGACAGACAACTGGTCTGCTCCACACACACACACACACACACACACACACACACACACACACACATGACTTACATCTGTAATTGGCACAAACTGTTTGACGGCACACCCAACACTAGATACAAGCAGTACAAGTATATGCTACAGCAATTTGATCACCCTGACATTACCATGTTCTGTCATCTCTGGGTAAGATCTGTAATTAACTGGCTTGTTCTGAATAAAGTATTTCTTCTGTTAGACATCGGGAAATGATCAGAATGTGTATTCCAGATTTAAAAATCGAGACTTGCAGAGCTACCATGTGGTGCTATGATATTTCAATATGATTTCCATAAACTCAACAGCTCTCAAAAGAGTTGTACCAGGCTGTCAGAAGAATAAGCAGTAGCAGACGCGAACATAAACTGGGCGACATCAATACATCTTTGCCCAAAGGAAGACACAACGTTTCAGTAAACAACTTAGCACAAAACACGGAAAACCTTGGTATTGAACTTCTCACAGAGAAACAATCCCTGAAGTGGAAATACCAGCAATACCAGCAATATCAGCAATACCAGCAATATCAGCAATATCAGCAATACCAGCAATACCAGCAACGTTCACTAAACAGGGCATCGTTTCACGAAGCTTGCTAATCTAACAATACCATAGTGCTCTAGTACACTATCCAACAGACTAACTATCCATAGTCTCAGAAGGTATCATATTTATATGGTAGGAGCTGCAGAAATCCGTTACCCTTGTCTTCTAAGAATCTAGATTTGCTTAACTAATGTGAGATAAGATGCTCCTCCTGGGCTTGCCCAGTAGGGTTACACCTTTGACTCAGTCGGTAGCGCGTTGGATTCACAATTCAACAACTCGGTCTTGAATCCTAGGATCGGCAGTGGTCCTGTTCCAATGGTGACATGTATGGGGCTTGCTTAGGATGATTTTTGATTGGAGAATTTGGGTGAGAACAAGATGTGACACAGACTAGCACTCGAGTAGCGATCAGGTTCCACAGAACAATCGTAGCGCTACGAGAGTCGTAGCTCCTTAGCAACCCCATGCTAACGTACAGGAGTTACTCTCGTAACATCAAGATTGTTCTGTGGAACGGGCCCCTGTTTGTTATACAGTGATCGGGAACTTACTGGAGCACTATGGTCTCATTGTGGATAAGAAAGCTTCGTGAAACGATACCCAAGTCCACTATGGCTGAGAGCTTTCATCCGCAGTAGTAATTGTGTTGCCTATTAAAGTAAAAAATGAAAGGTTCCTGGAATAGAAAAAAATCGTCTGAGATATTTTAGTAGAAATATTATACACTTGTTGAGACTGATATGTATACTGTCTGTAATTAGGGATATTTAAAAAAATCAAGTGCACAAGTGTACAGACACAATATAAAGATCAGAGCAGACTCCTAAAGACTCCTAAAATGCATTGTAGATGGACAGAAAAATGTGAGGTCTATTCCCCTGGCCTGGACCTGGACTTGTGGTCTATTCCCCAGACCCAGACCCAATTCCCGACAATTTTATAGGCGCACATGGTTAAGGTTAGGGTTAGGAAAATATATTATTAATATTTTGGGGTCACGTGAGCCAATCAGATTGGTGGGTCTGGTGAATAGACCGCAATTCTATGTCCGGTTTGGGGGAATAGATCTCACCAGAAATAATGCTAGACCAATAGTAATTTGGTCTCGAGTGATTTGAAATTTTTACTCATGAATTTGAAAGCAGGGGCAGATGAACTATAACCATTGCACATATACCTACAACGTATGAAAAGATCAGAGACAGATTAAACTTAACTGTAACACTACACATCCTGTCTACACATGTGTGTCAGTAATAGACGGTGCTCGGCCGTTTACTGCAACATTCAGTGCTACAGATGTTGCAGGTTTCCTCCTGCCCTAAACTGACAAGCTGTGATATTAGTGAAAGAACAGTGAAATCAGTTCTAAACCCCGACTTTAAAAAAAAGATTTTTTTAAATAATAACAAAAAATTGACAAAATGTGAAGATCAGAGACATTTCAAACCTAGAAAAAGATCAAACCTATTTGTAGCTCTGAGTCCTTGTAATACAAGTTGTATCTTGAGCACATAGACTTGAAATCAGTGTAGTTTTCCACAGTCCTCAGCTGATTAAATAGGCAGCCTTCACCCCAATCAATCAATCATTCTTCCACCCCACCTCCAGTGTAATGTACTCAGGTTAATATTTGCTGCATTATATATATATATATGCATATATAGGAATAGTTCATATAATTTGTAATCCATTGGAAAGGTGCACATAGTCCATAAAGGCCTATCAAAGCATTACTACTAAAATGGTTATTTCTAATAATTTTTTCTATTATTTTTTTTAGGTTTCTGAATATTTGGATACTGTTGTCAAGTTAGCATTTATAAAAGGTGAGTTACCATATATGTATATGAATAATGAATGAATTAGTGCTTCACGTCACAGCGGGAATATTTTACCCATACGCGACGAATATGAATAACAAACAAACAAAAATTAAATAAAAAATAGAAAATACAAAAGTAATTAAGAATTGTTTATGAACTCGGAATTAACCTACCAAATAGTCATAGTAAATAGAGATTTAATTCCAATCACTGAAATTAATTTATCTAAAGCTACTCGGAACAACAAATGTCCATGACCATAGATATCAATTTACTATATATATTTACTAGAATTAATTACAGTACTAAGGATGATCAAGCACTATATTTCAGTTGGGAATGTTTGGCAGCTGAAAAAAGGCATACATGTAAAAATGCTAACCACTTGATACTTATTTTGCAATACCTCAGAAACAGCCATCATGGGTGATCAAATAGAGTTTGGGCAGGTTTCCATTATAATCAGTGCTTCACAGATACTAATGCAATTTTCATGTAATCTGTATGTTAAAACTATTTGGTTACTGAAGAATTATGGGGCAATACTTCTAATTGTAACCTGGTATTGCCATTTTATTTGTTATACATCCATTAAACAAAGCATTTTTAAAAAAATAGTACATTCATAAAGTGCAAGCTAGTGCATACTCGAAGCTCAATTAACCTGGTCAATAGTTACATGTGCACTTATTTCACTTTCTCAACTCCCTGAGGAGTATACAGCCTAAGGAGGCAGAAATTGCCAGAAAGTGAATTCACAATTCCATCTCTACCTACTGGGTACCCATTTTACCACTGGGTGGACTGGAGCACAGGGCTGGACAGTAAGGATTGTCCGCCTGTCCAGAACAGGTATTATCTACAGGCAGACAAGTGAAAGAGCCCAGATTAACAATCCGTTTACCTACAGTTTCCGACAGGACACAGAGACAGGTGCCTCAAAAAGTTAATGTAGAACCTTGGAGCAGTGTGGATATAAGCATTTTCTCAATATATATCTTACAGAAATATTGAAATGTATTACCTACGTTAATTTAATGCTAAAACAACAAACAAAATAGCTATTTAGTAAATTGGTAGTAAAATGTTATATGAAAAGACATATTTTTCTTGGCATGGGAAATTTGAGGTGAAGGTCGTATAAACAAGCCATTAAGAATTACTCAAGCATTATGTAATGAGTGTCAGATATGATACTAATGTCATGTTTCATATTTCAACGTATGTCAGATAAAACACCTTTTATATCCCATTATAATATCAAGTGTTAGAACCACAGTAATGTGAGATGAATACTTTTAAAACAGAGGTTACCATATTCTAGGTAAGAAAACATTGTTAAAATCTACTATTAATCTATGGTTACTGAGGACATTATGCCTTTAATAATAAAATGTCTTGTACTTTTGTTCTTTGACCAGTGGCTTAAAATGTATAGTCAGTGTATTCAGATGAATCAAGGGTAAGAAACAAATCATAATTATACTCAACAAAACTAATTAAGGACATATAAATTTAGCTTTATATTATTTTACCAACAACTAAAATACAGCCGCCATTTTTGTCCATTGAAAATCAATAGACTGTTTTTCATAAACGTACAGTTTTCTGTTCATTATCATTCAGGAATGACAATTTTGAAATTCCTCATTTGAGATTGTGTGGATTTGTACATTTCAAACTGCAGCGTACCATCACTCACACATTAAAAAAATATCTCGACTACATTCAGAATCAAACTAGAGACTTCTGGCTACTAGTCATTCACTTTACAACCTGAGCCATGCAGGCTACAAAGAAATCAACCACAATTCATCAAGTCTTCTGAAACAGTCCCAGTTGCCAGCAACAGTACGTGCTTCACGATGTGTTCATGCAGTGTGCATGAAACAGAATGTGTGTGTGGCAATCCAGCTGGAGAACAGGCATACTCACGAAGTGCACGTGAAAAGTGTGCTCTATTCTAAGTAAGATAACATCCTCGTAACAGTCAATTCGTGAAAATCAAAGTCCTCACTCCTAGCCAGGACTCGGGCATCCTTTTTCACAAATCATCTGTTACTAGGATGTTATCTTATACAGAATTTCCAAATGTCTATATAGGTTCCTGGTACCCTTCAAGAACTTGCATATTGAATTGGAAGAATAATGGCACCAGATTCCTCAAGCCGAGTTCCGAAATTTGGTAGAACGCTTTAATGAGATTTATCTGCCTCTTCCTTAATTTGTTTTGTTGAGTATATATCAATAGACCAAGTCTTTCTTGTCAAACCAATACCTCTCCGTAGGATTGTAGGATCAGTTATTGAAGTTCTGAAACCTTGCACAGAGGCATTAAGTTGAAGTTTATACTACATAATACTAGTCAGCTTTATGGCCTATATGTCACCACAGTCGATTATATATACTGACTTATTCACATAGTCCTGATTTGTTACCCCTAGAAGGGTATAAGCCAAGGCAATAACGGGTCAGAACAATTTCTGAATAAACAGCAGTTGACACAACATCATGACCCCCGAGATTACAAAACCCTCTTTGAGTACGATTTCATGTTCAACTCGAAGTTTTGTTCTCAACTCCCCATATACAATTTGAGCTCGAGCATGAAATCATACTCGAAAGGTTTTGTAATCTCAGGGCCTGGCTATAAAAGATGTAGGCAAGAGCTTAGGGTAAATATTTATTATTCTAGATATGTCGTGCTATCTCCTCTCCTCCTTCCCCCAGTTTTCTTAACCCCTGCAGTGTGAACGTTCTGCAAAGCAATGTAACCCTTCTACTGACAAACCTTTTAAACGGTTTCATATTAGGTCTGGCTCCAATATTACCGAACACTTTAAGTATGAATTAATGCTCAAGCTCAAATTTAATATGGAGATTTGTTAAGAAAATTTTGAGTTGAGTACTAAAAAAGGTTTCGTAATCTCGGGGACCCGAGCATGTAGCATGTAAAGATGGGAAGATTGTAATTGTCCCGACACTTCCCGAATCAATAAATATAAATTTCTGTATTTCCCCCGGGTTTGTGTCACACCTTGTTCTAAACATAATACTCATATTCAAAATTCAATTAAACAGTCCCATATTTAGGCCATAGTTATTTGATTCCCTGGTTTACAGATCCACTGACCCGATTTTTTCCACTTTGGAAAATATAACTAATTATTTTTTATTATGTTCCACCGATTTTTCTTATGTTGTGTACTACGGTAGCCTTTAGAAAATTATAATAATAAATGGTGAAGGAACAAGTCGTATAAACCATCATTGGACATAAACAAAGACAGGCAGGCAATGGCTGACACAGTTGAAGCCAATTAGTTTGTTTATTGGAAAAAATGTATAACAAAAGTCTAATTTATAACAATTACTGCTATTCAAACATTACTGTGAAAATAATTGTGCATCTAAAACTGAACAATTCATGTATACTGGTGTTTTTAACAATTATAATGATCAATTATATTTATTTTCTGTCAACCGACCATTGAAAAACTCCAATTATTATTATTTTTAGATTGGACCCGACCGACTGGCCAAAAATATAAAATTATATTTATTTATATTTTGGACAGTCCGAGCTAAAATTAGCACATACAAATCTGTAAATCAGGGAATCAAATAACTATGGCCTTACATATAAAATAAATTACCCTACAAGATAATCCAATTTGCATGGCAACAAGATAATTGAATGTGTACATTAATCACATCCTGTAGTCTAGACTTGGTTGGGTTAAACATAAAATTCCATTGATGACGAATTAATTATGTACATTCTGGAGGCCTACGGTACCAGCTTTATAAACTTTAACACCTAAGGTGCACATGAATTATCTAACAATTCTGTGACAAAACTGTGACAAATGATGAAATGTTATTGCAAATGGCTCACAGGTAATGATCATTAACCCTTAGACTGCGGTACTTATTGACACTGTACATCAAGTCTCGTCTGGGTAATTTCCGGTGACTTGCTACTGGTGATGCCCACTAGGAGATATAGCATTAGATACTTGCTAATCAAAGTGATGGTGAATGAAAATTGATAATGGAATTATAGACTTTGATAAAGAATATTCCAATGAACGTAAAAACCATGAACATAACTGTAGACCATATAGCATGACCATTTATAGTGCAGTTACTATGAATGACTTTTTAAAATGATGTCATTGAATTTACTTAACTATTTAAAAAAAGCCCCAACCAAGTAAAATCAGTTTGTAGCATTTTGTTTTTCCAAAATAAAACCCCACCACCGAGAATTACCACCAAGTTAGCACATTTTGAACTCAAAGGAGTTAACTGGAAACTTTTCCATCACTAAAATAAAAATATTTAATACAACATGAAATTTAAATCTTGATGGAAAATACATAGGATTCTTAGGGTTAAATGTTTTTAATATATCTCCAACAGATTATGAAAACTTTCCCATGAACTTCTTTCAGCAGCTGTTGAGTCTTTCACACACTTTCTTTCTACCTGAGGAATTGGGAAATGTGGGTTGAAAAAAATGCACATCTTTTGCTGATGTGTAAATCAGTAAAACAATTAAATTTACATTTAGTAGTTAAACAAAGTAAAATAGAACACACCTGGGCTGACAGACATAAAGTGAGGTGAAATTTGCATCAGTGAAGTATATATGTCACATCTTCAAATTTGTGACTGAAACGTATCTACAACTGTGAAGCATGTGACTCATTGATCGACTTCTTTATTAGTGGCCACAGTAAATAGTAGTAGTACATATATCCTTAATCAATCAATTGATTGCGGCCTACATTATCCATGATCAATTCGAGGCACATCACTAAAAATCAATCCTAATCCAATGATGTGTGGGTATATATTATCTGTGTATTATCTGTCTATTATCTGTATATTATCTGTGTATTATCTGTATATTATCTGTGTATTATCTGTATATTATCTGTATATTATCTGTATATCTGTATATTATCTGTGTATTATCTGTATATTATCTGTATATTATCTGTATAGTTGAATCAAAGAATGACAGCAACTACATAATAATAAACAGTCATTTGCATATATACTTGTTATTAGTGCAATCTGCAGAATAACTGTGAATGTCAGTGTGAATCTCACAAGAGTAATATATTACGGTATTTGCAGTATTTGACTTATAATTATGTGAAAAATATAGCCAATTAAAATTATCATCTAATAATTATGTGAAAACTATAGCCAATTAAAAATCATCTAATAATTATGTGGAAATTATAGCCAATTAAAATTATCATCTAATAATTATAATTATGTGAAAATTGTAGTCAATTAGATTAGAGTTTTTGTAAAAAATATATATTGATAAAAGATCATAGATAATGCCAATGGTAGTAAAACCAGACACCAGTATCACCACGACCATCATCATCACTATTATAATATACTATTGATCAAGCCCACCACCACCACAGCTAACAAGATAGAAATCTGTATTGGTGGGATAAAAGCTAAAAGAAGAAGATGACCTTTGTATAGTCTGCTGTGTCCATTTTGGCAGGAATAAATTATTCAATATTGTCAGCTTGGGAGAGGAACATCTACTCTATGTGGCTATCAAAGGAACTGTTTGATATGGACTAAAGACGAGGAGCAATAAAGCACATACAATGGAACAGCTCTTGTTGATTGCTGGCACTGTGTGATAACATCCCAGATTGTCAGAGTTTATTAAAATCTTCTCCAGATCAGAGACAACCAATAATTTTCGGCCTGTCTGGCTTTAGGGATTATATTATTGAGATAGGGGCATGCATAGGAAGATTCAGAATTGTGTACTTTTCCTTCTGGATCACCAAAGGGTATTACTGGGATATAGATATCTACCATTAATATTTATGGCCTTGCTGAAATAGATAACACTTCTAGGTATTTGATGGCTCACATTAGTTAGTGGTATACTAGTATATATAAGTATAAAAACAAGAAAAAGAAACATTTATAGTATAGACTAGAGGCAATGGATGCAAAACTCATGAATATAACAAATATACACATTTCTGTGAGTTTACTTTTCAGAATTCTTCTTCTAAAAATAATAATATAATAATAAGTCCATTTCTAATGTCCCAAATTCCATTCACTCAGTAATTGCTCATAGCACTGCAAAACAATGTTATTGATAGTGCTTTGTGAATAGATAGGTTTAGAGGACCATAGTTTAAGCTGTAGAGGTACCATAGTGGATTCCACAGAGGCAGCAGTGAATTTAAAAGATCTTTGTCAATGGATTTAAAAGATCTCTATCATTGTTTACGACCTCCACATTGAATATGTGGGCTTATCACCAATGAAGTATTAATATAGTAAAATAATAATGATGCTTGATTTTCATGTACAATTTAACAATGCAAAATGAGGACCTCTTTGGCTCAGTCAGTAGAGTGTTGGACTCGCAATCCAGCAACTCAGGTTCGAATCCCAGGATCAGCATTGTCCTCGGTTACAATAGACTAAACTAACACTTTTTCTTTGTCAGTGTTTCTATTTATATAACAGCCGTTTTGAAAACCTATTTCACTTATATCTTCACATCAGTTATCAGAAGGATATCAATACCTGTGGCGCACATATCTTCAGTAAACTTACAAGCATCGACTTGAACTGACAGACCAAGGATGATTATTGAACTGAAAGAGCTAGGCCAGAGATTTTTAAAATGATCTGAGTAAGAACTCCAAGTTAGCTAGTTTCTTGTTTTCACTCTTTGTGCTGAATCCCAAGCAGGGGAACGACAAGTATCGTTTAATGGTATAACATGCCCTGGCCCCGAGATTACAAAACTTTAACGTTACAGTACAAGCTCATGCTCGACTCAAGGTTTTGTTCACAAATCCACATATAAAATTTGATTTTGAGGATGAAATTGTACCCAAAATCCTTTTCAAGTTCCGAGCCAGATATAGCATCCCATCATGATGGCGTAGGAAAGTTAACTTCCACAGATGTTGACACCAGGAACCTTTCACGCTCTTTGTTCTCTGTCATATCCCAGTGTTCTTCCTCCTAGTAATATATAAGCAATTACTCACACTGAAGCAGATGCCGATAAACTAATGCAATATTGATGGCCGAGCTAGCTGAGGCTTGACTTTTCACTACCGTCAATTACCAATTTCAGCTCAAGAGTAACCACTCTATTAATCATATCTGTAATGTTTTGTCTACAGATGATCGTTTTGTATCCAGCCTGTTAATTGAATTTCACACCTGTCTTGGTGAATAATTCTAGAGAAACAATACAGGTACGTTCTGCAGTATTTTAAGAGATTAGAAGTACAGTATATGCATATTTAACACCACATAGCACATTTAACGAAGTGCAACACTGTTAATTATACAAATACAAATTAGCCACGACTGTGTGTAATATGGCTTGGAATTGGCAACTATGGCTGATACTAGCAGACATGAAAAAGGTCAACTAATATATATATATATGATATGCAGGCTAAAAAGACTTCTTTCATGACAAATGGCCCATAACATTACCAACAGTTAGTACATTACCAAGAATATCTCAATGAAAAAACTAATACACAAAAAAAAGAAGAAAAAAGGATTTTTTTAAATATACCATTTTGCAAAATTGCCTTGCCCAACTACATGGGTGAACAATTTATTAGGATATTATGCCACTTGAACGTGATAGTAAAATACCTTGTGGTGGATCTACCATAACAAAACACAGACAGTTTTAACAATAATGTCTTCCTTCAGTGTCTACGCAAGGATAGTACCCCCTGCATAGGTTTTGAATTTATCCAGGTGTTGGTGTATACTCTGTACCCGCTCAGAATTCCTTGCTCTGGTAGTCTTCCTGTCCAACCAACACCTCATAGTGTGGCAGTAATGCACACTACACTGGCAATCAGCTACATGTGATGGACTATCATGGTTCCATACTTGCACAGTCATGCACATCTACTTTAGGTAGTCATAGCTACCATTCTTTAGGCTTTCATAGCTACTATGACTACTTCAGGCAGTCATTGCTACCATTCTTTAGGCTTTCATAGCTACTATGACTACTTCAGGCAGTCATTGCTACTTCAAGCAGTCACAGTTACTTTCAATAGTCACATCTACTTCAGGCAGTCACAGATACTTCAGACAGTCACATCAACTTCAGGCAGTCACAGCTACCATACTTCAGGCTTTCATAGCTACTATGACTACTTCAGGCAGTCATTACTACTTCAAGCAGTCACAGTTACTTTCAATAGTCACATCTACTTCAGGCAGTCACAGCTACTTCAGACAGTCACATCTACTTCAGGCAGTCACAGCTACCATACTTCAGGCTTTCATAGCTACTGTGACTACCTCAGGCAGTCACAGCTACTTCTGGCACACAGCTAGAGTACAGGCCCCATTCATCAGTCACTTGAGTTGAGTCAACTTCTATGTTCCTTTGTAGTTGATGGGTATGAGTTAGACTTGTTTGGTAAACTGGTTTCGGTTAATGTATACCTTCTAGAGTGAATACATTTCATTGGTTAATTTAATAGGCACCAGAATATTAACCAATGAGGTTTTAAGACAGGTGGCATGAATTGGTCGGCTGTCCCAATGAAGTCGGTCGCATGTCCCTAAATATCGGTCGGGCTTACCCATTACTGTTTGAGGGCCCAATTTAAAAAAAAAAGGGGTTTTAAGTCGCTTTCAAGATTCTTTCACTTATATCACGACTTGTCAGTTTAGGGCAGGAGGAAACCCGCAAC
>JAUTBT010063296.1:0-14494 GCA_032361225.1 Lepetodrilus schrolli
GCCATGTTCAAGTACTAATTACTCTTCACCTTGCCATGTTCAAGTATAGTTACTCCTCCCCTTGCCATGTTCAAGTACTAATTACTCTTCACCTTGCCCTGTTCAAGTATAGTTACTCCTCACCCTGCCCTGTTCAAGTATAGTTACTCCTCACCTTGCCATGTTCAAGTACTAATTACTCTTCACCTTGCCATGTTCAAGTATAGTTACTCCTCCCCTTGCCATGTTCAAGTATAGTTACTCCTCACCTTGCCATGTTCAAGTACTAATTACTCTTCACCTTTGCATGTTCAAGTATAGTTACTCCTCCCCTTGCCATGTTCAAGAATAGTTACTCCTCACCTTGCCATGTTCAAGTATAGTTACTTCTCACCTTGCCCTGTTCAAGGCCCTCCTTGCGGGTTGTCAGGTCCTCCTGTGTTGCGGTGACCTCGTGGGACAGTTTCTCCCTTGTGTCCAGCCACTGTCGGATATTGCTGTACTCAGATTCGTAACTCTGCCAACGTGCCAGACATTGCTCAAATTGCTTCCGACGTGTCGACAGATCGGCAGACAATCTCCTCCACCTGTTGGGGAAACATGTTCATAATTTTTTGTATTACTTTTATAAAGTTCACATTTTAATTTATAAAGCTCTCAAAATTACTCAACAGTGCTGTGAAAATACTCCTTGAAAGAACAGTAGGAGCATCTGGCATCAGACCTGGTAGCACATACTTGTTCTGGACATCAGCAATGGTCTTCTTGATGTCTTCAGCTATGGCCGTGTTGCTCTCCTGCATCAGCTGCTGTCCCAGGGCAGCCAGGGCGTCACGGTCGGTCTCGTGGCCTCGCAGGTCCGCCTCCAGGCTCTGGTAACATCACAACATCAATGGTTAACATCACTGCTGGACCAATCAATAGTCTTAGCCACTGCTGGACCAATCAATAGCCACATAACTCTGCTTGCTTTGATCACACATAACAGACCAGAAGAAGGTCTCACTCTGAACCAAGCAAGCCAGTACGTACCTTAAGTTTATTCACTTGTTCTGTGAGTGTGCTGATATCACCTGCCACTAAAGAGTACCTGACATGGAGAAAAACAAAAACAAATTCTCATCATTATAATCTCATTAGTGTGAGTGAGTGAATTAATGTTTTACGTCACAGCGGGAATCTTTCACCCATAAGTGACTATGAATTAATTAATTATACAATATGAATAGATAAAATGCAGCATGAAAAACATGCAAAAAAAGGTTTGATTAAAAGTGAAGTATATGATTGAATACACGGAATAATAAAATGGAATTGGAATAAATAGTGTGAACACAATAGAATAAAGTATGCAATGGTGTAAGATTAAAACTTATGACATAGACCAATTTCTTAGAAAAACGATAGTATACTGTATCTCAATGAGATATTATATATTATTCAACATATGTGCTTGCACTTTTCAATAATCAACAGTGTTGATTTTGTAATTTTATGTTATTCGACGATTGTGATGTATACGCATCATGACTTTGATGTGATAGGTGGACGAATGCTAACAGCTGACTGGTGACACCTCCCTATTGTCTAGTTCATATCAAGACATTTTTCGACAGTTTTCCACGATTTATTCCAATAAACTTATTATGTGAAAAATAATCCGCTAATAATTGTGAACATTAGTTTCATAAGGGATTTATTTTCCATAATCATTCGTATCTCGTGGGTTAATCTTTAACTCTTTATGTCTCTTTGACAATATGCCGTATTTTGCTGACAAGATGCTGTATCTCAATAACAACATGCTTTACTACTACAACAATATTAATAATATTTATTCCAAATATGTGCATGCATGTGCAGTGCGTGGAGTTGTCAACCTTGATTTCACGCAATTTCTCATACAACATTCAGTCTATTAGTTAACTTCACCAGTGATCATTTACTGATTTAAGTTGGTGGGTTTCTGTTATTTTTTAAATGTATATATTAGTAATCATGGTAACCGCAAATCTACAAATGATTCAAATGTGCTTTTATAGCTAAATTAGAGATTGCTATATATGGTTCAATGTGTGGATTAAATCCTGCAATACCTTGCAATATTCATGCATTCGTTATCTTTGTCAGGCACGCTCATATTAGTCATATTAGAATATTAGTAGAATAGTGCCTTTATTTCGATCAGAACATCAACATGGTACACGACCAACATGACTATGAATCTTACCCGTTCAGACAATATGATAACAACGCACTAGAAAGCGACTTAGAGTCGACAGGAGCATACTATAATGTCCGGATAAATTTCGTGATAAAATATTTATTGATCTACTGTCAACAGCTGCTCATAATGATAATATTGACATTATTCCTACAAATGTCACGAAATATCTATCGAAGGGAGTTCACTCCACCACTATTTGTGTAAACTGGTTCCCCGTTTTACGTACTGCGCTACGCAGCTTTTTAATGATCATTTTATGGACACTATTTCCTGTATTCGATAATGAGTAGTGAGCTACAGGTATGTGCATGATGTCCTGCTTTAAACAGTATATTTTAAAATGAAAATTGCTGTAGAGATGCTAGTACACGTGTGTCTTCTCATGGCAGTGTACGAAATAAGAGTCCATCTGCACGCCCACAATGGGTTATTTGCAGGGAGGACTGGAAAGTTTTTAGCCGTGCACATGATGTCGTTTTCTTCTTCTTGTTAAAAAAAATAATAATTTGTAAATACAAGTTAGTGATGACAAGCAGCTTCGACAGTTTGCTGTTTCATAAACCCAACGATTGATCATATCGATTGCTGGGTTCCTGGAAATGTTATCGCAAAGTTATCGCAAATCTCAATGCAGAGTCATTCTCTGCATCGTAGGTGTGTGTCTGGATGAATGTCACATGATTAAAGCATTGGCGCAAACAGTATGCCATGTGCTATATTTTTACTTATAGATGTGTCTAGGAAGTTTAATGTAAGCGACTATCATTTAACATAGAAACATCTCTAGAACGAAAACTAAGATGGTAAAGGAATCGGAAAAGGCCTTATTTGAATAGATAGCATTCACTAGTATATTGAACATTTCCATTACCAATCTCTCTGGCACCAACTCACTATTAGGCTAGTAGATAATAAAACAGACTTATTGATCACAACTGCTACTCTTAAAATTATTGAGAAATTTGGACATTTTGTCAAGAAACTGACACTGGTTATCATGGATAATAATAGTACATTTGATGACATGGGTAATCATATTACGTTTGACGACAGCTGTCGAGAAATAGTTACGAAACTGAATGAAGTTTGTCGGTTGGATAGTTTAACAATCGAGGCTAGAAAACTAGGAGTCTTTCAGATTCCTGTTGTAAATATAACATCAATGGCATCTGATATGAAGATGTTGGTCAGTTTGATTAAGGATGCATGTTGCTTGAAGGCCTTGAACATCAGATCCTGGCCGAAGTATCCGTATCCCGAGGACTACGACGTCCGCAGTGCTATTATGGAGAACCAGAATCTGGGGAACCTCGAGTCGCTGAGTTTGTTCTGGAGGGGAGACCAGCACTGGCAAGACAGGGAACCATTCCTTCCTTCACCAGAGTTCCTGTTGACAGTGCTGACGAAGACGAAGAAATTGTCCTCTCTCATCTTGAAGTCTCCGATGCTCAGCAGTGAAATACTGATGTTACTGGCTTCTCCAGGATGGAATAAACTGAAGCTGTTGAAAATCGATATCCCCTACTCCAGTTCAAACCTTAACTTTAGGATTCCTGACCTATCATGTGACGCCTGGTCGGGATTGACACAATGCAGTCCAGAACTGAAAGTGGAATGTTCTGTCATGACTCTAGTCCCAGATAGAGAGTTATCTGCCTTCCTGAAGCCAGAAATACCATTGTCCTCCATGACCTTCTTAAAACACTCGCGGTGCACTGGGGAAATGATGAGTTCCATTGCAGACAAATTCCAAGGAACACTCAGGACCTTCAACTGCTATGCAGCCACATCTGACGTGGGCCGTATGCTGTTGTCCTTCGTGAACAAGTGTACCAAGCTAAACTCTCTCCTGTTTCACGGAACTATTAGTTGTTCATCAGTGATTGCCATTGCAACAATGAACAGGAAGTGGGCCAACTTGGAGTTTCTAGAAAAGGAGATAGAAACGCTAGAAGATAATGGAGACGATGAGGATGAGGATGAAGTTATCAGGAGAGACCAAGAAGGAGAGCTCTTCTTGGTAGATTTGAACAAATTCCACCAAACAGATAATAACCGTGGAGAAAAGATTAATCAAATGATTGATGTTGTCTCTGAGACCATAGGATACAAGTGGCATCCAATTTGACTTCTTAAACTTCTCACCACCTTGGCTGCAGAATTCAGAATCAAAATTCCATGTATTTTATCTTCTTTGTAAGATACCTTTTATTGGTGTCAGACATTTTCTTGAAGTATTATCTTGTTCTATTCGCGTTTCCTGAATTATTCTAAATAACCAGCTATTTATAAACTGTATAGTTAACATGTTATGTTATATAACAATGAAATTATTTTTGTATTCATTTCTTGTTTGAAAGGAGGGATAGCTCAGTAGCTGAACATGGAGTGATAAAACTGTAAATTCGAATCCAGCAATATAGTTAAAGTTATCTCCCTTGGTTCATCTGTATACATCTAAGTCGAGTTACCCAAATTTATTTGCATTAACTTTGTATTGCATTCACCTTGAGTGTGGGGACATTCCCAAGGTGATGCCCCAAAATATATGCTTGGCTTAGGCACATTATCATATTACAGGTTTGTTTACATATATCATGGTCAAACATATTTTTACATGAAAGTAGGTACATTTGATGTGTCTACCAAAGTATATAGGGGTAACCAGCTATATTTTCCGCATATCTCACTGGTTTTCAATATTTAAAAATATTTATAGTTATGTAGCTTTATTGGCAGTATTCGTGAAAGGTTATTTTGACTGTGTTCAATGATTTGAGTTATCCCCCTGAGTCTATTAGACTATAGAAAATTGAGAAATTATAGTACATTACCAACTGATTATTCGGGTTTTTACCATAAATGTAAAACTGCAATAGAATTTTACCCGTCCTGCAGCAGTGAAAAGAAATTTGTAGGAACAAAAGCGATTATATGTATGCTAAGTGCATGTACTTTGCATTTTTAACGACAACTTGATCTGTGATTGCATTTCTTTAAGCTGCGATATTGGAATTATTGTTGCAATATTCTCATTATAGGCCACCCCTGCTGTGGTCACACATTTCTAGATTGGCCACCCCTGCTGTGGCCATATTGATATATATTTGCTTACTTATCATGAAGACGGAAAGAGGAGTTATTGTAGCCAATAAATATGTAGTCGTATTCTCTGCCTTATGTTCTTATCGACATAAATGTATACCAGTGTTGTAATGAATGACTTCTATACACAGGATACATCATTGGTAATACCATGGACGTTCTGTCAGGACTTATGGTGGCCCCCTATATCACAGAGGAAATGTGTATAGCTGGTACGAGTGATGCATCGATCGGTAAACATATTGGTAATTGATCGATGAAACTCCTGTGTCAATAAATCAGTTGCAAGGACAAATTATCAATACTCAATTAATTAGCAGCTAAAGCTTTACTTCATTAGTTTTACCTCATTAGATTTACCTCAACTTATGTTAGTTCAATTTATGTTAATAGTTAAGTCAAGGTAAAATAGGTGCATAGGTGTAATAAATATGTTCTACATCTATCTTCAAATTTACTACTGAAGCTAGAAACACTGAAACACTTCTAGATGAAAAGAATGTAACTTATTGATCGGCTTCTTTATTCGTGACCTTAATCTTTAGTAGTACACTAGTCTATCAATCAATTGGTGGGGTTTGATTATTGATGTCAAATTGTCGGGCGGATGCACATCACTAGCTGTAAAATACTTTACAGAACAGAAATTAAATCACAGATAAAATTAGTATTATGAATTGTTTTAATATAATATTATTTGTATAAATATCTTAATATGTACAGATAACAAAATATGAAACAGCTTACTAATCGTATAGATTTCTACTCAGGTATGCAGACAAATCCACATTAATTACAAACAAAATTAAAAATTATAAATTATAAATAAGTGATCATAGAAAATATATCTGATGAAAAGGTACTTTCGGATATATATTCAAATATAGTTACAAACTGCAGGAAATCAGTTTGTGTCAATTACAACAACTAAATGCAGACAGCCTTTCATGAAGTTCACTTATACACTACATGGTAGCAACACTCGTTTCTACAGCTATCTTGTGTGTGTGGGCGGAGGATTATTAGATGGTGGATAAATATTCCGGTGAATAAAGTGGTGTGATAGCGATCATGTGAGAACTGCCACTCTTGTGGCCATGCTTTAATAGCTGGGTGAAAGAGAAAGACATATGGTAATTTAACATGAAAACGACAGATCAGCTAGTATGTAATAGGTGGTGAGAATGCTTAGAAATAATATTTAAATGATTGCATGCTGTAAAATCAGAATGGTTCCTAATGTCTGAGCTATTGCTATGGAGAGAATAAAATCTGATATTTTAAAATATTCAATGGAAAATTATTGCATGGGCACATTAATTAACCCTCTTCTCCTACAGAGAACAGAAGACCTACAATGCATTGCTTGTGATCAATCCAGCAGGGACTGGGTTAACGGGAGGACTGTTCCTACATCGTCCACCTAAAATTGGTCATATTTACATAGCTGCCCATCTGAACATTGCTAATAAGGATGAAACATATGAATTAATAACAATTATGAACAAACTAAAGGTGCATAATTTAAAGAACGTAGCAACGAAGCAATAAGTGAAAATGGTAAATAATTATTTATAATTATAAATGTTACGGGCCTTCATGCTGCTAGAGACAATTGGAGATTTCCCATTTGACTTGATATAGCAGCAGATTTATAAAAAATCCTGAGATCTGCATTTTTATGTGAAGTTCATTTGGGGTAAGAATCCAAATCTTCATCAGTTCATGCACACAAATTATTCCTGGAAATCATTAGATTATCATCATTCACACAGATTGTTCTGGTACATTAATTAATAAGCATTATCGTTCTGTACACAGGTGGACACCTTCACTTGATGGACACACTAGTATCTGATTTTGACCGACTTGCATCAACTGATCTGTCTGAGGTTGATTGCACATTATGATTTCCTTCTGCTGGATCAGATTTCACAAACTTCCTGTGAAAAATGTCTACTGTTGTCTCGTGACATTGCCGCAGATCAAAGTCACAGAATCCGATTGAGAATTTGTTGTCGGTGGGCTTGTAGATGTCCAACCCTCTGCCTATCTTCACCACCCAGCCATTGTTGAATCTGAAAGGAGAATATATAAATCACAAATGAAAATTGAGCAGTTGCTTCCTCACAGCTGAGAAATGAATAATTGTAAACATTCATTCTGCAATAATAATAATCAAGTAATAATAAGATAACACAGGTTCTGTAACAATTTGATAGCTGGTGGTACAGTTAGGAAGATAAATGTACTGTATAATGCTATGTAAACTTACTCAACACTACTTGATACCTTCATTTATGAAGAAATTAAAAGGAAACATACCCTATTTGGATGATCTATTTACCCTATTTGGATGATCTATTTATCTATTTAAACTGTCGTAAGAAATTACTTAACAAAAATTCTTCTGAACTGTGAACAAATCATGATGCATTTATCTCTCCTAACTGAAAATGAGAGAACAAAAATGTGTAGTAAACTGTATGTGTTGTTCTGGCACACTACCTGATCTCCCTATCGTGGAGTGTGGTGGAATATTCCACGTCTAGATGTATTCCATATTTCTCCACACTCTGACTCAGCTGTTGTAGTTTGTTGTGCTGACTCTTGGCATCCTGTCAAATATCGTCTCATTAAATCCAGCAAACAGCCAGTACTTTTCAAATATACAAAACTGGACTTCAAGACTTTAACATTCATGAATGCCATTTATTTGAGTCGTCCTTCAAGTTGCTATTAAGGTAGTGGGACACAAGCATGAAGCAGACATTTAATTAGACATGTACCATGTGTACTTTGTAGAACCTATGTTAGTTTTATGTTTTGCTGACTTAGTACTTCATACCTGTAGATAACAAACAATTCATTAAATATAACAAACATTGTAACTTTGGCTAATGTCTACTAAAACAATGACACATAAAAACTCTAGCAAACACTGACTTACAGTGTCAACTCCTGTGATCAACTTGATTTGTTTCACACTTGTATCACATTTCACAACCAGCTCACAAAAGCGCAGGAAATTGAAAATCTGCAACAAAATGTCTCGATTCAATGTCTATAAATCTTGGTCATTCCCAGATATAATTCAAATCAAATGCAGATCGGAAAAATATGTAAAATTGTTACAGGTGTGGTGTTTATGGATGATTGTATAATTATTGCATTAAAGACAATCGCAGTGTCCAAGTAAAGCACAAACAGCAAACCTGATGCACAGATCTGATGTAGGGATCTTCCACCTCGATGGCCGACACGGATTTGTCCAGAAAACGCGAGAACAGGTTCTTGTAAGTGTGGCCCGTGTCGTTGTCCTTGATTTGTATCTGCTCGTGATACTTCCCAGCTTCAGCAACCACAAAAGATACAACATGTTAACAATTAGTTCACAATAGTGCCGTTCTTACCAGGATATCTTAAGAGCAATCCTATAATTCAGTTTGATTGAATTAGTGCTTTACATCGCAGCGGGAATATTTCACCCATACGCAATGACTACAATTTAAAATAAAGAATGATAATAATAATATGCTCATCACTCTTATAGTATATGATATATAGTATAATGTAATTCATATGCAACACCATTCTAATTCATATGGAGCAATAAAACATCTATTGATGTTTACCATGACAAAATATTTGTTTTCAGTTTATCATTCCCTCTGTATTTTACAATTATTGATTCATTTGATTAAAACATGCCATCATACACTTGTCTTCCAATATTTAGAAAACAATCTGGATCATGCCCTGTTATAAATAACTTATCATAAACACACACAAAACTTTACTGAAATAGCTAGTACCACGAGTACTGCAGTTATCTATCTATAAACATTATTCCCTGCTACACGTACATGTACTAGCATGATCAAGAAAAACAAATACAAACACCCACATAACCAATCACCATAATACCCATTTCCGAGTTTCACTTCTCCATTTCTACCCTTCCCATAATACTATACATTTCTCCGGTACCTGAGTGAGTTGTCTTCATGTGTGTATTTATCTGATTATTGAACTAAACAATCAAATCACATATTATAGGCATGCAATCACAGATAGTTGACCTACATAGTGGTCTCGCAAAGTTTTACCTGAAAATATATGCATTTAATTTGACTACACAAGTACTTTAAACATCCAACTACTTCTTCCTCATGTTCAACTGGTTAGCAATATTTTAATATTGATTGAATTAGATGACTAACTATAAATGGCAGTGGACCACTAAATGAAAACAAAACAAGGGAAATGTTAGGTGTGTCCCCTTTACACTGGGTTGCAGTGGTATTTTACTTACCATACAGCTGTGTAAAGACTTTTTTTTAGGTACAAACATGATTTTATGTATGTCAAGTGAATGTACTTTGCAGTTGTAGCAATGAACTAGTCCAAAATAAGCATAAATATCTGTGATTGTATGCCTTTAATAGCTTCAGTATATGTCTGCATGCCAGTGTTTCTACATAGTACATGGTGACTGATTCTGGAAGCCATGATCCCAGAACGAGAAGATGTGATTGATATGTGGGTGGAGTTATACATGTTAGGATGCATCTGATTGGACAATACATGTTGGAATGCATCTGATTGGACTATCAGTGCTGACAATAGTGCTTTGATCTCTCATTGCCATGAAATGCAGAGGTGTTAAGGCAAGGGGTCTAATGGAGTAGTCAAGTGAAGTTGTAGCATGGGTTCTGTTTCTTTACCATTACAATGCTAGTTCACTAAATCCCAATACTCTATTGAGTCCTATGAGCCTATAATCTTTCACCCATACGCGACGAAACTTCCAATATACATGGACTTATAGTATGGATTGTTATTTCAACTGTTTAGAATATTTAGAACATTGACAAATTAGAAAATTAGAAGCTACAAATAGTCAACGTTGATCCTGAGATACGAACTCGGGACGCCTAGATCCTAGATACACGTGCAGTTCCCCATCCTAATTCACCACATGAATAGGCCTGACAGGAGGAGCAAATTATAAAATTATAGAGATATATTAATTTTACAACCAATAAATTCTTCTGAAAACATTAAACAACATTCATTTTTGTAATTTAGTGTTAATATTGATCATTTTGATGGAAATGCTGCCATTTGTAACATTCCTCTACAGTTGACTGACCATTTATCTATATCAACATATCAATGTTTTCACAGTACACAAATATTGCACAATTATTTTTTGCCCGACACAATATGCACGTGCAACAATGCACATGGTTTGGGTATCTCAGGATCATTGTAGTTGATTGATGACTGTCATTCTGTTTGATTGACAAGTGCCATGCTAAAAGTCTGTTATTGAATAAGAATATTTTGAATGTATAATGTGAATAAACATCAACTTATTAAGTTACATTCTGTTTGAGTTTCCTTCTTTATGGCAACATAAGACACAAGTGTGATTTTCAATAAAATAAATATACATTTATCTATGAGGAACATATTACCTTCTTTTTCAGTTTTAATGTGCTCCTTGAGTTCTTCTGCTCTAGTCATATATGAAGTCATCTTATCTCGGAACTTCTTTTTCTTTGCTTCATCTTTACAACCTAAGAGAATGAGAGATCGGGTAATGGATTACATAGATCAGTCCGTTTAAAATTATATGTACCTACCATCCATGATGTCAATACTGTATAAATGTATAAATTATATATTATTTTTACATGTAGTTGCGTCTTTTAAAAAGTAATAATAATGAAAGCATGCTGTATGAAACCAGTACAGGCCACAGAAAAATATTCTGATAACCAACTCTTAAGTTATTTATATGTAAGCATAATTTGAAACTACATGATGTCAACTGTAATCAACGTGACTGTACAAGCACCTTTAAGGACTTCTAGCAGAAGCTGTAGGCCCTCCTGATAGCAGGTGACTGCCTCCTCGAAGCGCTGAGACTGGTCCAACTCTACGGCTCTTGTCAAGATGCTGATAGCTGATGCCTCAACACCACCCAGCTTGGCCGCATCATCCATTCTGAGGTACAGTGAAAACATACGAAATATAAATTAGCATTCTGAATCCACATGAGTGAAATTGAGATTTGTTATTGTATACCTATTTATATATTCCAAAAATACTAGGATATTTTTCAGAAAAACAATGTTGATATGTCCATTAGTCTGCAAACAGTGGCAATTTATGTTGTATTACCAGTCCTGTGGGTGCCACCGTAATCATGTTCAAGCAAAAGCAATAGTCTTAATTGTGGACCATTTAGATTCTTGCTTATTAAATGTGAAAACAAGCAATTTTGAAATAATACAAAAAATCTCCGATTAGTTGGTCCAGTTCAAGAAACGGTTGCAGACGCGAAAACCGAATCCCTAAGGAAAATGTAAATACTTTTTTTGTATTAACTACTTAATTTGTAATAATCAACTCACTATGATCATCTAGTATCTGATCTAGATTTAATGTGTGTAGATTATGACCAATACACTCATATTACACGCCTTTAGAATTTGGCTGTCTGTTAGATTGTCAACAAGGGTCGAAACGGAAGTTCAAAAGTTGCTTCCGCATGCACCGAGGTGAATAATATTTTACTTCTAAAAAAAATAATCTGATTTCTAAATATATGGATATAGCACGTAAAACGTGTAGCAAAATACGTTCTTTTGTTCAAAGGAGTATATATATTATAATATAGTACGTGTCTCTTTGTAGAAGAAAAAGTATGTTCATGGTTGTTGCCCATGGCAACACCGGAAGTTTATGGAGAAGCGACAACAATCGTACTACTGTGCACTGCACGTCTCCATTCGTTCATAATGTCTGGGTTAACTAGAGAAGTTTTGAGATGGACACAAAGTTTAGACTTGACATGGCAAATCAAAACGCCGAAATGGTTGGTAAAATTAAATTATGTGGACAATAATGCAGACTAAACTTAATTCTGGTGTTTTGACTGGGACATGCCGCGAATTTTGGAAATCCTTTTTTTTTAAAATCTATATTAAAAATGTAAACAGATATAATTATAACTAAACTTTGTTATCTTCTTATATTACGGAGATCGATAAAGAGTAACCAATTACATTTTTTGTTTATCTGTAATCTAAACTGAGATGTGGGAGAGTCGAACTATCATCTCTAGTTCCCACTCCACGAGATGAGATAAACATGGTATTTGAGAAGGGGAAACAAACATTTAATATTCGGCTACTAATACATAAGTGCAGTGAAATGTACCTAATAAGATACATTATAATAACAAAAGTGTTATTTTCACTAGTTAAAAATAACACTTATTATTTCCATTGATCACATATGGCATTTCACTGCATTTTACTGCATATAACATTTTACTATCATTATTCAAAGTACCATGAGTACAGTATCCCCAAATACCATGACTGTCAATCTGATATTGACAATGAGTCTCTGCGTTCCCTAATGATCACACATTAGTTTTCATACAGGTATGTGAGGTTAACACCCGAGAGCAAACATTCATTCATTATGGAGAATTACAGGAATTTACAATGTTAGTGTATGGTATTCTTGGATGAGACTTCTTCAAAATTATAAATCAGAAACCCAGCATATACAAATATCTAAGGTCAGCCATGCCTCACAAATATACTTAATACCACATGTTGACAGTATTTACTACAAGTATTCAGTGTGCTGTTTTATTGAGACAACTCATCATGGTA
This sequence comes from Lepetodrilus schrolli, assembly GCA_032361225.1. Taxonomy (NCBI): domain Eukaryota; kingdom Metazoa; phylum Mollusca; class Gastropoda; order Lepetellida; family Lepetodrilidae; genus Lepetodrilus; species Lepetodrilus schrolli. The sequence goes on from JAUTBT010063296.1 coordinate 13,012, forward strand.
ACATATACCATGATTACTACACAGGTGTGTTAATGTGACAGAATAATTTTTAAAATGTTTCTCTCTCTCTCTCCATATTTCAGGGATTTAGCAAATGGTTACTTGATTGCTGAGATATTCTCCTGGTATTTTCCACAAGACATCCAGATGCACTCTTTCTACAATGGAACATCACTGGACCCAAAACAAAAGAATTGGTATTTACTGAAAAATGTAAGATGTTTATAAATATTTCATTCTATGGTACTTATTATGTTACTTATAATATATGAGGCATTGATTATTTTATTATTCATGAACATGATTATGGTATCAACAAGTTCCAAATAATATGTTAACACTGACATGATTTAAATGTTCTATTAATTATTTTTGGATTGAGCAACATTGTATCATTAGTAATAATGTTGATGTTCTACCACCTGTAACTGTTGTATTTGTTCCGACAGTTTATTCAGCGCCAACATCTGGATATACCGGCCGAGTATGTTGAAGGTACAATACATTGCAAGGATGGGGCAGGTCCACTGCTTCTGGAGAGAATGTACGAACTGCTCACAAATAGAAAGTATGTTTATCAGCCTCAATTTTATCAATATTATACATAGACAATAACCCACGAGGTACAAGAGATTACAGATTATCTCACTAAAGTTCGTGACTTCCAACATTAATTTCACTCGGGTAAAGATCATCTGTAATCTTGAGTACTGAGTGGGTTATTGTGTTTATGGAACATAGTCAAACTTAAAGTAAACAATCTAAATTAGCATAATTTATTATAGCATCTATAGATGTTTCATAAAGTCCAGAAATTAATACACGTGTAGTAAGACAGATTTACACACGGATAAAATTATTCTTCCTCAAGCACAAAGGAGACCATTCAAAATACAAGTTTCAATAATGTATATTATAGTGAGTTTACTATTTAAGTCTTGAGTCTTGTGTAAACATGTCTATCAGATGTTGAAATTGATACGTGCTGCACGTGGAATGTCAAAGTAGTTCGGCAACAACCAATGAAATTGATAGTTATTATTAACCAGCCAATAGCTCCAACTATGTAATACAGTTAGAAGATTGCATAGTATCTACCACCACTTATGTTGCATAAAGTGTAACTACAACTGCAATAGTGTGAAGCAACCATAAAACAGACCCTAGTATTCTTAAATTAAAGCGTCTATAGTTAGTTTTTTTCTAACTCCTAAAATGAAGATATGCTGTGGTATAGTATTTTTATTTTTTCTTTATTTGACTTGGCCAGACAGAAGACAGACAATATATTCATTATTATTTTTCATGTTTTTTTTCTTTTACAAGACATCCAATGGTCATTGAGGAATTGATTGGCATCCTAGAAACAGCATTATGACTAGCTGGGTTCAAATTCCGCCCCGGGGGCCCGGCATCAATGTTCGCGAAAGTTACCTTTCTGATGTGATATTGATAGGATGCGATGTCTGTAGAGTGGCAATGC
>JAUTBT010063307.1:0-10197 GCA_032361225.1 Lepetodrilus schrolli
CTGCATTGCCACTCTACAGACATTGCATCCTATCAATATCGCGTCAGAAAGGTAACTTTCACGAACATTGATGCCGGACCCCCCGGGGCGGGATTTGAACCTGGAACATGGTCTCCGAAGTCCAACTGTTCTACCACTGCGCTACCACCCGCGCCTCTGGATGAAATTAACCTCTTGAATAAATTATTTAAAAAATATAAAATGGAATTTCTTGTGACCATGTTATAGCACATACGTTCTTGACCTTGAGACCATCACCATAACCCCAGCCCGTAAATACTAGTGGTCCCGGAGTCCCCGTTATGAAGCAATGGCAACCTAAAACGGACCCGCACAGCTAGTTATTTTCCCCAACAGTTACCTCTGTGTCTATTTAAATTAACCCATATGGTGACGTGAAGATAATGTACGATAATTACCACCCATATTTGTACGTTCATTACCATCAGTGGCATCACATAAACACGGTTATATTTCAGCTCAGTCTTGGGAGTCTAGGATTAGGTTTGTTATATTCATATTGATGGAGTATCTCTGTCTGTTCCATGCTAATTACCTCATTAAAGTGATATGCTTGCCCACGGCCGTGTACGCTTCTCTATATAGTGCGATGTTAACCATTACTTATCTGCAGTAGATCTAACTCCTGATGGTGTCGGTAATTTACTGATGAAACGTCGAATGATTGAATAGTTTTTGATGATTGTTTAGATGTCTGCAATGTTAACTATAAGACACGTGTAAAACCGTATTGCAATAATGAAGGAATGAAAATCAAAATAACCGAAGGAAACCTTATCTAGCACTAGAAATAATTTTAAACTATTGGTAATGTACTAGTGCATTAAAATAACACGGATGACATCAATGTTATTATTCCCTAGAACCTAGCACATAGAATATATCACATTTATATTACATGTATATTGTAGAACGAATATCATAGTACAACATTATGTCCACATAACAATCAGATTTAATTCATACATTCATACTGAAAAACTTTTGATAAATAACCAGGAAATGACAGGTAAATCGTTCAATCGAAGCGAATTCGTTTATTGTGATATACCAGCCGTCATCTGACCAATACTGGAAGAGTTATCGTCTGTAACAGACCACCATACATTGCTACCGTTGATGAGTCGCTTCCGGTTTGAAGTTTAATACAGAACATGCATGTCAGATCAGATTTTGCTCGAATACTGCAGTTCGTTTGAAGGTAAATGTATACACATTAATCACCAACAGGTCACACCATGTAGACGGAGACTGGCTGTATTTCCGTGGGAGAAGGCAACATCAGTAACTTATCGACTTCGCACAGTCACGGGCTACATCAGATTGAACAATGAAAGGAAACAGAGCTAACCACGTGCATATCGTGCATTTCCGTTCGTAATATGCCATCCTATGGCATCACAGCATGATGTCTGTGATTATACTCTCTGGTGCCGGCGCTCGTGTCCGAGCTAATTCCAGGTTCGTGGCATCAGTAATGACTGCGATGATTGTGTTTTCGTTATAATGCCTCATTACTGCCCAACAGGGTGCCATCACACAGATCGGATATCTCTCAATTTGAGGACAACCAACTGTCATTAGATTACCGGGGCCAAACCTCCGAATCCTCGACCAGCCATGGCAATGTCTGCAGGAATCGACCACAGGGAAGCAGTTTCTGTCAGTTTGAATATTCGACTGACAGTGAGTGTTGGGCTGGGATAATTCAACGCACATGCATACAGGATCGGTAATATTTAATAATATATCGCCCAGTATGTTACTGGATGTGAAAACCGCTCCCAGACACTTGTCTCAGTACTTCGATCAGAGTGAGAACATGGAAATCCCGGCCTCTACTGCGAGTCTGAGACTGCTCATTTATATTGGATTTGGTTGCAACGAGTGATGTCAATGAAACATATCGTAGAGCATTTATTGAAATAAGTAAGCATCCAATACTAGGTGTCCACCACTCCAGGTAACTGCCCACATTCTCTGTATCCTGCAGGATAGGCATCACTTGACACAGTAAAAGAAGCTATTGATTTGTCGATAAGGATGACGAAATCACCTGCCTCGCTATACTGACTTGTTTGTTTATTCTAGGGGGGGGGGGGGCGTACCAATGGGGGGACTAGTAGCCGCTCCATGATTCTGCTGTGAACGTGGTGAATACAGTGAACATCGGTCAACACAGTGAACATTGGTGAACCCGGTGTACATCGGTCAACACAGTGAACATTGGTGAACACAGTCAACATTGGTGAACCCAGTGAACATCGGTCAACACAGAGAACATTGATGAACCCATTGAACATCGGTCAACATAGTGAACAGTGATGAACCCAGTGAACATCGGTCAACACAGTGAACATTGGTGAACCCAGTGAACATCGGTCAACACAGCGAGCATTGGTGAACCCAGTGAACATCGGTCAACACAGTGAACATCGGTGAACCCAGTGAACATCGGTCATCACAGTGAACAGTGATTATGGAGTTAATGGAACTTAACGTCGTTGCGGGAATCTATCACCCATTTGCGACGACGGTGAACAGTGGTAAACACTATTGAGCGGCAGCAGTATTGAACACTCATATCAAATGCTGTTAGGCAAAACTGCAAACGGTTTCTACATCAAGCACCACAACGGGCTTCTCAGATTAGATTCTAAACTATAGATTCTATATTGATTGTAGCCACATCAAATAGCGAAGGCAGAAGTCATAACTACACCATAGAGTAAAAGAAGTAACTACTTCAGAGATTGAAAGCAATGATTGCAATTACTGCGATTTGGCAGTGAACGTTTAAACATGGAACTGCGTGAGACAGGCGATGTAGGCGATCTAGGCGATGTGGGCGATACACTCAACTTGGTTGTACTTCTAAATCGTATCGTATTAAAGTAATGACTGAGATAATAATCAATACTTACTGCTTGGCATAGCTTGGTAATAACACATCATAACTGTGGTCGGAAATAGCGACTTATTGCACATGATGTATTGGGAAAATAGCTTCTTCGCAGAATTATATCAACATGAAGTTAAAGAGGCAAGATCATACTGGCATATGGAATAATGGTCACCATCGGGGTTATTGCATATTCTGAAAGAACAAACTTTCCCCAACATGTGAGATTTTTTTCAGATTTTTTAGTCATCGAGAAATATATTTATTTCCTATCCAAAGACACCTACCTCCAAAAAAGGGCGTCCGCGCCGGAAGTTGTGACGTCACAGGTTTCTGTGTACACAGATCCCCCTCACAGAAACCAAAGTATGCATTCACAATGGTAGTGTTTTTCTACCAGCTTTGTAAATTACCGCGTAAGAACAACGATTGAGCTAACGATACAACGATACATATATATATATATATATATATATTTGAAATCCTCCAAATCTATCGAGAAACAGGATATAACCGTTTATGTATACCGTTTATACCGTACATACGGAATTACACAAATAACACAATAAAACAAACAAATTCCATCGCTAATTTCAATCACGCCTGCCATTTCTCTCAAGACAGACAATTACAATATTGACAACCATCGTGGATTAATGAACTGTCAAGGGGCGATAATCGTCATCTAACTGACAACCACGTGACATAGGTCTATTCGTCGTATTTTAACCAATTACGTCATGTCAAATGAGGTACTGGTGATAATTATCTAAACTGACAAAGAGAGATTTCCAAGATACAAGGTCTACTCATACGTCTTTAAACCAAGATCGTCCGAGGTAGTTGATGAAATTCTTCTACATGTTATATATCGATCGTCATATGTCGGCAAGTAATTGATGTTTGTGCAGATATGATCAGATATTATTATCTGCGGTTGACACTCATTTTCATACCATTAAGCTATTCAGTGCAATGTGTAATTTGACTTCTCGTGTTGAGGGATAACTTCAACTCTTGCATGTTCCGGGTATAGACTATCCTACTAAAGCTTGGAAAGCAAATAGCATGAAAAATAATACGACCTAGGTCAAGCCGATGCAGGATATATTGTCCTGTGTCGCCCAGTGGAAATAAGATAATATATTATATTGTCGTAGGTTTCCTAGCCTAAGGTGAAATATGATATTGTTCGGGTCGTAATGCGCACGCGATTATATTGAAACAAGCATGCAGTTGCCAATATATAAATAGATTATAAATCTAATCCGGAGCCTTCTGTCATTGTAATTTCACTACATACCATGAATGTTTTTTTGGATTTTTTTGTTTTTAATTGGGGTTTAGAGTCGCTTTCAAGATTCTTTCACTTATATCACGACTTGTCAGTTTAAGATGCACCCCATCATGTTCAAACTAGCATAATTCAGCGATTGATCATGGTATGAACACAGTGAATTTGTTAACATATAGATAATACGTTGAGCCACTGTTATTAATGGGTTTCTTGTCCCTGAAAATGTAGGTATTGACCTAAAATTTAAACCTCAGAGTCTCACAGACAGATATATGTGAACATTCTATTTCGCTTGGCGGCCATTTTGAAAATTGGATGAATTGTATAGCGAAACACAACTTTCTTAATGGTTACATGTAAAATATCAATAAAGTCAACACCCTGAATAAAGGGATACCACTCATGGAGGTTCTGGGTTTAATGTTAAACGTTAAAATTAGCAGTTATACTCCCAGACAATAATGGTGACCAATCCGGATAGCATTCATTAGGCCTGCTGAGTATACCTTTAAAATCGCTGTTCGCAATGATATAGTAATAGACTGGTCAGATTGCAAATCAATAAAACTATTGCCAGGCAACAAGCTGAGAAAACAATATCATTAATATATTGACAGAGATCTATTGGGTCACGTGCAGTGATCATTCTCGCGTTCGTTGTAAAATCTTCCGGCGATCAATTATTTAAATAAAACAGTGGCACTCTTGTTAGCTCTGGAAATATTTAATCAGTACCAAAACTCAGGCTAAAAATAGCACAAGGTAGAGGATAGTGAATAGCAAGCATCATGGATGTGAACCATCTTCTGGATATAATGGCCAGTCCTACGTAACGACAGCCTTCTCAGTGGTACAGGTGGTGGAACCCTCTCTAAAGGGTCTTGTAGCAATGGTAATGTGTTTCATAGGCCGTGGTCAATGCAATTATATACATTCCCCTTGAAAATTATATACATTCCCCTTGAACTATTTGTTATTACAAGAAAGATGCTTTTCAATCGCACGTAATGCATTGTTGCATTGTAAAATTTACAATTGGTGTAGTCCCTCCCTCCCCTCTCTCTTCACGCTCTCTCTCTCACTCCCTCTCTCTCCTATTCTTCTCCCCCCCCCCTCTCCTCTCGCTCTCCTCCCTCTTTCTCTCTCACTCCCTCTCTCTCCTCTTCTTCTCCCCACTCTCTCCTCTCTCTCCTCTTCTTCTCCCCACTCTCTCCTCTTCTTCTCCCCACTCTCTCCTCTTCTTCTCCCCACTCTCTCTCCTCTTCTTCTCCCACTCTCTCCTCGTCTTCTCCCCACTCTCTGTCTCTCTCTCTCTCTCTCTCTCTCTCTCTCTCTCACACTCACACATACGCACACACACACACAAAAAAGGTTTAGCTCAGACTAACGATAAACATATTTCCGGAAGTAGAAGATTGGCATGAATAAAAGTTACTGGACACTACATACTATATCACATGACATAATGTCCTGCCATGAGGAACACGTAAATGTTTGTTTTAAATAGGAATGGACACTGGACAAGACGGCCTGCCTGTCAGCTTTTGACCACTACATTGATAGTCCTTTGATAGGCCGTAATAGCTCCCGAGAACATTAGCCTACTGTATTGAAGTCATTACGATACAAAGGAACACTGTGTCATCAATGATAGAAGACCTTGCGTAGGCAAGACCGTTTAGCAATGCGGAAGTTGATAGAAATGGTTAAATCGTAAACCACTCTTAACGTATAGAGATTATTCTGTTATGTTCTATACAGACCGAGGAAAGCAATAAATACTCTGCTCAAGATATCCAGTTCATCGGTGACTAGCTAATTCCGAAAAGCTATAGCTGCTGCAACTGGTGTTACCAACACACTAAAGTTCAATTAGACTGAAATCGAAAATGTCGTTGCCATGGAGATTAACTACTAGTATGTTGGAATTAAAGTACCTAAGACTTGGTTCGCAAACGATTCGCTATGTTGAGTATCGTAACCAGTGTGCGCCATTAGAACATCCGGTGTGGATTAATGCATAGAAGCTATATAGCCTGTTTCTTGGCACTGGGGATAATGCATGTCTACCAATCTAGTCATATAATGTAATGTGTGGCATGCAGATGGAATGGATTATAATACAACGCGACAGCTGCAGATGGTACGAAACGAATAATGGAAGACTGAGGAACATGATTGCGTCATTAAAATATTCTAATCTCCATCCAAAAAGAAACATGTACTAGGAGTTGATGTGTGGAATTCAGATGAAATAGTCAATCACGTCACGTACACCACCCCGACCTCTAGCAATCTGGAGTCGATGAGGTTGTTGTGAAATGACAATTGCCAGAACTTAGGAGTCTTTAATAGCTTCGAAAGCATGGCCTCTTTTGTTCCTGACAAATGTTTATGTAACGATAAAGTAAATATTTTCTCTGTAACTCCCAACTAGTTGGACGCTGTTTAAGATAGGCAAACAGCTAGGTCACTATGTCTGATAGCTTCTGACGGCCCCGACAGCAAGTGCTTGTTAACAGAGTTCTAGGATTTTATTCTGCACCTGTAGCTTGCAAGTTTCTAATGACGGTACTGTAGTAAGTTACATCGTGTGTTGAATTCTACATCCCGTTCGGTATGGTCAATAGCTGTATGTGTGTGTGTGTGTGTGTGTGTGTGCGTGTGTATGTGCACGCGCCTTTCTCTCTCTCTCTCTCTGCTTGTGTGTGTGTGGTGTATGTGTGCGCGCGTCTCTCTCTCCCCCTCACTCTCTCTCTCTGCTTGTGTGTGTGTTGTATGTGTACGCGCGCCTCTCTCTCTCTTTTTCTCTCCCTCCCCTCTCTCTCTCTCTCTCTCTCTCTCTCTCTCTCTCTCCTCCTGCCCTAAACTGACGTCGTGTTATAAGTGAAAGAATCTTGAAAGCGACTTAAAACCCCAATAAATAAAAAATATAAATAAAATAAAATAATGCATATGTGTGTCTACGTATGCGTGTGTAGCGGATACGTATGCGTGTGTGTAGCGAGTATCTTCAAACAAGCCTTCGGAAAGCGTTATCGATTCAAAACTCAAATGGCATTGAAGCAAGGACTCGTGTATAGCCATGATAAATGGAAAGTGTCAAGTAATGATTTGATTTTTGCGAGCAATCGATGTTGTAGTAGAGGTATTAGATTTGCGTAAAGGGCCATTTTCCGGTGGGCGAAATCTAGACTTGATAATATATACATACAGAAAAAGAATATATTCAGGGCCTAGTGTTATAAGAGGGTGTAACAAAATACTACCAATACACACCTGAACTAAATATACCATCTATTAAATATCAAGATAAAGAACATCAACTGGTCCCTAAATAGTGTATTGAACTACAGTGTATATTAAACTATATTAACTATGTCCAATAATACAGGCCCAAGTGTTTATATGGTCCACACATATAGCACGCTATTGTAATATACATGGTATACTGAAGTATGCAGTACTAGCTAGTATTCTTGTATACACCTGTACATGTACGTGTATGTATGTGTTATCAATGTATGTGTATTGTATCGGTCACTGTTTGGCCATGGACACCTACCTTCAGACATACAGGTAGTACTATACAAATGACGGTTATGTAGTAAACATATTATGCCTGACAGTGCCTCGAATGTAATGTGACCTTCGCACGGTTTGCATCATCAGTCAATACAGGGGTATTTGTTGCGTCAACCTCCACGGGGTTGTGACATCTACCCTGTAACGTTAACCATGCTCGGGCCCATACCCTGGGTGCCAGCCCAACCGTGAACAGGCCAGGCATACCATTAGCAGTAAGTACCTTCCTTTGTCCCCGTGTCGTGCTTACAACGGCCGATTCATTACATTGACCGGCTGACTGCCAACACTGACCATTTAATTTGACCAGTGCCACACATTCCACAGTCAATGATCTTGAGGCATGTTAATAATGAATGTAGCCTACAAGTATCTGGGTTAAAAAACCCAGTTGGGTGAAAGTCAAACTTCCACCACCAGGAAGGATTCCCATTGAAATACTATAAATAAAGTTGACAAACAGCTGGTAAATAATTACAAGTAGTGTATATAGTGCACAGGTGTTTAGTTCCGCTGGGGAACGTTCATAAATCTGATGCCGAGGTTTGATCCTTGGGTTACCATAACTAGGTTTGAGTCACGTGGCTAGCTTTGTCTGGCGGTGTGGAAATAACGAGCATCAGTATGAAGCTGTCAATTTAAAAATACCATACCGCATGTTAAAACATGTAACTGGCGTGATAGTCAAACACCTGTCCTACGATACTAACCCAGCGCCATGAACTCGGTCGACCTTTACAACCACTCATGAATTTACTAGCCTAGGCTTGGTGGAGAAACCGTAACGTTCGATACACGGACTCGGAGAGAATCGATAAGAGTTAATAATGAATTGAGGTCAAATTCTGATCAAACACCGGTTATATGTTGGTAAAACTGAGATCTAATGAAAATTGGTACTTACAATCAAAGGCATGGTTGGAGTAGTCGCTGCCGTCTAGGGCTACGACGACAATCCTGCTGGTATCGGCTACATCAGAACTCTCCGCCATGGTTTGAACAGTCTCTACTGCAGTCCTGAGACTGCTACCTCGGTATACCGCGCCGGTGTGTGTGTGTGTGCGCGCGATATGACACCAGGCTGCCTCGTGTTGGTGATAACAGCATACTTGGCTGAAGTGTACCATATTTACCCACAATTTGCTTAGCAATGGATATTTTGAAATTGTGATAATGTACAGAGATCTATTTTTAACGTGTCTATTATGTAGTAGTCTATACGGCGTGAAGTTATTATAAACAAATTGGTTAAATTTACCACGCATTTTCGAGATAGCATTACCAGAGGGTTGAGGTTATGAATCATTCATGTTCATGTTTCAAATACATTTCTTAATGTATGTTCTGTGAATGTACACCAAAATGTAATTTTTTTAAACTGTTCAGACATGCATGTAGGCCTGTATATCAATCTTTCAAAATACTATTTAAAACTCCATTAATTGTATATATTAATGTAAGTCACAGTAAATAATAACTTGCACAAATAAAATTCAGTTATTAAGCGCCAAATCAACGATCGAAAGCATACTCTAAGCGTTCATAAAACTCTAAATATAGTATGAAATGTTGCATAGAACACCTGTTTAATACATCGTCACGCATGGTTGAATATTTAAATGTGCTTACGCGTGTTATTCGATACGCGTTTCAGCACAGGCGTGCACGTGATCAAACTATTAATTCCAGTATATAAAGATAGACGTGTATGACCGGAATCTGTTTAATATGTGTCAGTTGGTCAAAATAGAAATATATAATAGTTATCTATGAACCATGTTCTCGAGTAGGTGTCGCTATCGATTCTGTCAAGTTCTATTATAAAACGTTTACATTGAGAACATAATACATGGTTTGACATAAAATATGCCTCTATCTCTGTAAAGCCTGGCTGTCGCGATCAGTCTGTGTGTTTTATGTAAGGGCCATTTAGTTCAAACATCCGCTCGTAAACGTTTAGCTGGGAGTGGGTACACGATAGAATGAGGCGGTCTGTGGTTTATATACTCCCCGTGGAATTCAGAATGTTATGCGAGTGTACACTTAGCGCAGTGTATAGTAATAATAATGTATGTTTCCGCTACAAGTGTAATTTATATTGTTGTTCTATTATTCTCCTTTTTCCTTTCCTTTTTATTATTATTTCAGATTCCCCTCTCCTCCCCCCCTCCCCCCCTCCCTCCCCTATCTCTCCCTCCCTCTCTCTCTCTCTCTCTCCCTTCTCCCTCCCTCTCTCTCTCTCTCTCTCTCTCTCTCTCTCTCTCTCTCCTCCTGCCCTAAACTGACGTCGTGTTATAAGTGAAAGAATCTTGAAAGCTACTTAAAACCCCAATAAATAAAAAATATAAATAAAATAAAATAATGCATATGTGTGTCTACGTATGCGTGTGTA
>JAUTBT010063318.1:0-14492 GCA_032361225.1 Lepetodrilus schrolli
CGAACTACTAAATGTAGAGAAAAGTATTGTATTGTATTGTAGTGTATTGTATGTATTCTCCATTGAACGCACCCCAGCCTTATCTTTGCTGTGTGCTTGGTATCACCCTGGTTCAGCTAGCTAAAAAAAAACCCGTCTTGGTGGTGCTCTTTACTATCAGACATTCAAGTCGTGTATGGCCAGAATCGAATGTCCGATAATAAAAGGGGACCACCACGATGTTTAGCCAATTGAACTAGGTATCACCCATTCAGTGTTGTGGATGTCATGTTGGGATATCTACCACAATCATGTTCATTTGTAACTGAAATGGAACTGAAATGGATGTGGTATCATATTTAACTGAAAAGAATGGGGGAAATATTTGATTTTGTAAATGTGTATTATTGTTTGTACCCAGTCATTGCCCAGAGGGCATTAGCAAACAATTCTGAATAAATGTCCATATTGTACAAGACTGTTTTGTTGTGTGTATTGCATGAGCATTCAACATTGGTATTTAACTGCCAAGTTTTGTCAGGTGAAATTTCAGGGCAACATACCATATGTGGATACAAGACTTCAGACTTCTACTTTTTCAAATGCCCAGTTGTTGCTGAACAGTTGAAAAGCTGCATCAATCTATAACTCTAGATTTGAAAACGTCTGGTCTTTCACAACTCCTGTAATGTTATTGGTCAGAAAAACTCACGGCCCCAAGATTACGAAGATCTTTAGTACGATTTCATCGTTTCATCATTTAGTACGTTTTATTTGAGCATGAGTTTGTATAATCTTGGGTCCTTCAGTGAATCTGTTGGTCTAGGACTGATAGACCAACCTATTTTTTGAACACTGTTGATCATTGTAAATCAAGAAAACGGTTGTGCTCTAATAAAGGCTTTATTGCCAATTTGGCCAGATGCTAATGCGAGGCAATTTCCAACAGATCCATGAATCCAAACATTCAGTATGTGATCACATACCATTGTTAGACACTGACAGAAAGGACAGGATGTAGAAGTAGAGGGAGAGCAAGGAGAGACACAGACATATTTGTAATACTGATAGAGAAAGCAGACGAAGTGCTGGCAGTGACATGGTTTACATAAATCAGACTACACATGATCTTGTAATAAATTATTTTACATGCATGCTGTGAAGTTGTACTAAACTAAAACTAGTACTAGACTACTGAATTTGCTAATGGAAGTTGAAACATTGCTTTGTAGGCAGAGAGATAACGTAAACATATTAAAAAAATATAAAAAGATCAAGTCCTGGCCCCCTGTGATTACGAAACTCATACTCAACCCACGGTTTTGTTCACAAATCTCCATATAACATTTCAACTTGAGCATGAAATCATATTAAAAAATGTTTAGTAATCTCAGGTCCTGGTGAATTATATATATACTGCCAGGAGAGAACAAAACTGTAAACCCTAATCTCCACAAACTGGTATACAATTAACAGAGAAAGAAATACCTAGCTTAAAAGCTATCGATAATGTATAGCGACAAATTACAGATACTACATTTAAAGTAAAATATATACAGAAGTAGTCTGGGGTTTTGGTTTAAGCAGTTACAGGTATAATGCAATGATTTCTGTCTAAACAAGCTTAATGCACAAATGATCCCATTTCGGACTAGCACTAAAGCAGCCAATACGTAATATATACATCGGATTTGAACACATATCGGTGGCAGTATACGTAACGTTGTGACTACGGACTATGGGGACATTCCTTTCACCATAGTACAATGTCCAGAGTGCTCCAAAGGAATGAAACTGGACATTGTCCGGAACCTGTGCAGTCTGCCACCGCTAGCGAGGTGGTGCAGACAGAACAGGGATAGAACTGTGACGTCAAACATCTAATGGCACTCTTTGACGCCATCTTGCTTTTTTGAGAAATGTACAAAGTGTTCCTTTCATTTGGAACAAGCTTTGAATACAGACAGGACAACAGTTGGAAGGAACGTCCCCTACTATAATAGATAAAATGAACAATGAATAAAGGTATATCTAGTATGCACACTTGACAGGATAGCAGACAATACAATAAGTTTATGGGCAGCGTTGCCATGATGACATCGACATATCATATCACACACATACTACTGAAAACTCTTGGTTGTTACTGGCCATTCCAACATACTATCTTGTAACATTTATTGTACATACTCCCGATGATGTTGGTATTTTACTGATGAAATGTCGAGTAATATGATAGATGAATTTATGTTAAATGATGCCGATCTAAAACTCTAGAAACTAGGTGTACAAGTGGTAGTACCGGTATTAGCATGGAGCAACAATCATTCATAATATATGAACGATACTTTTGAGCTACACAAAACATGTTGGTCAAGACACCTTGCTCGAATTATAATCTATGACATTCATTGAGCAACAAAATAAAATATAATATTTAAACCAAATTCTGTTATTGTAATTTAGATATAAACTTCGAATAAAAGACAACCGACAAAATTAATATATATATTATATGCTTCATAACAACTTACAATAAAATGGATAGGTTGCAACAGGTAATATTAAAATAATATATTTAAAAAAACGTATTTTTCATTTGTTTATTTTTTGGGGGTGTGTTAGGATTTTGCACCACTTTCAATAATGCCAGTTTTCAGGAGAAACCCTAGTAACATAGACAGCAGCATGAAGCAAAGTAACAAGTATAGTAACATCTATAGCATGAAGCACACATCCCTGCAAAAGTATTTATTAAGCTGGTATTATGCTAAATTTAGAAAAACCTGCTTTTACTGATGGTAAGCAGCCATAAAATATGAAAATGTTTTATGTGAAAACATTGAATATTATAATATCCTACTATTAGAACACATCAGATTTTTGTTTTCGATTTATAGTGCATATTTCTATTTATGTAATATAGTATTTTTCAATATGGGGGAAAGCATAAACAAAATAATCGAGCCAACCAAATACAAATTAAAATTAATCACAAAATTCTACCAAAACATCTTTTAAAATATTAAAATAATATTTAAATGGAATAACTAATTTGTGATAAAACACCATTATATTTCACTGAAAATACCATATATCGCATTACTAAAACTAAATCTGGATCTCAAATAGTTAAAAAAACCAACTAAAAAAAACCTGAATACTTGATGTACATGGACACTGAACAGTGCACACCACAGTGAACTATGAAGAGAAGGGAGGCAACTGTTCAACAGTTCATAGGCCAACAGGATGAGAAACACATAGAACGTCAATAAATATTAGTTTCAATCCGCCTCCTGGCATTCGCTCGCACTTTCAGGCTGCCATTGGTCAGGGGAGATTTTGGTGGCCTGGAAACAGAAAATAAAAATCTGAATTTCACGATACCATAAGTAGACAATTTTTTTTACTTCATTTCAATTTGAGCCACTTTACTAAATATTCCGCTTTTCAGCTTAACTCAAAGATACAATTACATTTTCACTAAGAAATTATTGCATTTGAAATCCAAACACAAATGCGGATTTAAAAATAATGAAAATAGTAGTAACTAAATAAATGTAGATCCAGATCCAAACAAATAAATAAAATATTACATTTAACAAACTACATTTAAATGGCCATCCTGAATGCCATGAGGAGTATCCATACCGTGAACGTGACTGCTGTCTGAGTGTTGTGGGTGTGAGGGCAGCCAGTGCCTGCATGTTGGCTGTCAAAGCCTCCACCTCGCGTCTCAGCCGAGTGGGCGTCTCCAGCATTGGTCTGAAATCAGAGGACACCACTACACATAACCATAGCAACAATGGATTTATAGGACACTACTACAGCTGCCATGTAACGATTGCAACAATGGATTCATAGGACACTACTACAGCTGCCATGTAACGATTGCAACAATAGATTCATAGAACACTACAGCTGCCATGTAACCATAGCAACACACTACCAAATAACCATAGCGACAATGAATTCATAGGACATGACTTACAGCTGCCATGCAACCACAGCAACAATGGATTCATACGACACAATTACAACCGCCATGTAACCATAACAACAATGGATTCATAGCATGTGCCAATAGCTATCATGTAACCATAGCAACAATGGATTCATAGGATGTGCCAATAGCTATCATGTAACCATAGCAACAACAGATTAATAGGGCATGACTACAGCTGCCAAGTAACCATAGCAACAATGGAATCCAAAAGCTACCATGAACCATAGCATTCAATGGAGACCTGCTATCACTGACACTTAGTCTTACTGACAAACCAAGAATGATAAATATCTACACTGACTGAGAGTACCAAAGTCGCATCCTGTGATCAACCATGACCAAATTAGAAAGGTAACTTCATCAGATCTGCGGAAACTGAATCAATGTTGGATTTGAACTCGGGTCTTACCCATTTCCCATGCGAGGTCCTTTTCTGGTTGTTTTGACAAGGGTTTTTGGCGTCTCAATGTAGAAGGGCGAATACAGCTTGGTGTCGCGATAAGACTGCTGTTTCTTGACGCCTCTCTTTCCAGCTCTCGGTGTCCGTGGAGACAGCCCCGGGCCGTCCTTCAGCCGCATCTTCCTCCTCGTCGACATCCGGAACTTCTGCAGCATAAAGAACACATTGGGGGTGTGGTAGCAAAATGGTAGAATGTTGGGGTGTGTGGGGTGTGGTAGCGAAATGGTAGAACGTTGGGGTGTGTGGGGTGTGGTAGCGAAATGGTAGAACGTTGGGGTGTGTGGGGTGTGGTAGCGCAATGGTCGAACGTTGGAGTTCGTAGACAAAGGTTCCAAGTTCAAATCCTGTCCTGGGAGTCTGGCATCAGTATGACAGTTCGTGAAAGTTACCTTTCCGACACAATCTTGATTGATAGGATGCACAGCCTGTATCGTGGCAATGCAGTAATATCCTTGGTCTGTCAATAGCGGTGCTTGCATGTTTACTGTAACATTCAGCACTACAGATGTTGCAGATCTTCTCCTGCCATAAACTGGCAAGCTGTGATAAAAGTGAAAGAATCTTGAAAGCACCTCTAAACCCCAAGAATGCAGAAGGTTAACATTCATATTTCCATCTCATCCTACCTGGTACCCATTCTCTGCTAGCTGAACATCACTGAACAAGAGACAGGTATTCCCCACTTGGTGTTCTATTTTGGAGAGGGAGGGATTTTTTATATATAGAAAACGAAATGTATCTCATTGGGCGAGAAATATAATTGCATGGTGATGAAAAAACAGCATTAATTATTACATGAAAAATCCTGAATAATAGTTCATACAACACAATAATTTTACTTCATGAAAAGTTTATAATAACATTAATACTATTGAAATAACTTGCAATAAAGTTATGGATTGAGAGTGGGAAAATAAAAACATGCATTTACCAACTTGTTTACCTCCAATATTTAATTTTTATAATCAACAAGGAATCTTGTCTTAATAATGTCTGCAAAATGTAAATGGACACATTTTTATTTAATTGGACTATATAGGGACAATATAGAGCTTGTTACAACTTCTACTTCTAGACATCTGTTAATGTTTAACCATACAAACATTTCAATCACATTTGCACTCAATATACTCAAGGGAGTGGTCAAAAGCTCATTTTTCAAATCTTATCTTCCATCAATTACCGTGTAAATATATACACAGTCACTTAATGCTCTATATTCCAAATACAATGATGTAACACAGTACAAGTAAAGCAACTCTCTGTTAACCCCCAGGGGATTTGCCTAACCCCTCAGCACTTTGGGGGGAATGGGGTAAGAGCTTTTGGTTCTAAATGGTCTGGATGGACAAAGGATGATCACTGAGGCCGCACAGCATGGGGCAGGAGAGTGACCAAATACTAATCATTGAAATATACATATTCAGGGCCATCTGTTGAATGGACTTGACAGACAGCCTCACAGCAGAAAAAGCATGTGCTATTGACAGTTAATAATATAATTACTTTTGGGGGATTATTTTTAATTGGTTTTAGAGCTGCTTTCAAGATTTTGTTCACTTGTATCACAGCTTGGTTGAGGGCAGCAGGAAACCTGCAATATCTGTAGTGCTGAATGTTGCAGTAAATTGCACACTAACAGACCAATACTAAGGTTTATACTCATCAACTTCTACTAGTACTATGCAATATGCATGTCGATATGTCATTAGTGTTAGAAATTAAGAAAATAATAAGGGTGTCCTTCTCCATAGACCTGTAATTTTCAGGTCACACAGAGACCATTGACACTGCAGATTGTAAAATGACCCCTAGGAACCCCTTAAATGGTTACGCGTCATTTCACACCAAAACCCATTCCTACCACCATGACCACCGAGTCATTTCGTCCCGAGTCATTTCGCGCTTAGTTTCGGGTCAATACGTGCTGGTTTCAGATTGTTTCATATCATTGTTTGGATTCATATTTCAATTGTTATGATCGACAAAGAACATAACTTCTTTCAATAACACAATATCTGAATATATTAACGAATGCTATCTGTTCTAAGGCCTTTCCTGATTCCCTTACCATTGTAGTTTTCATTCTAGAGATGATGTTTCTATGTTAAACGACATGAACTTACAATAAACATCCTAGACATAAAAGTAAAAACAGAGGACATTTTTAAAATCATGTTACAGTCATCCAGACACATGGCTATGATGTCTGCATTGAGATCGAGGTGAGTTTCATAAGTTTCATTATCTGTGATCGACAAAGAAATTCATTTCAGGGACTTCGGAGATATAGCATCATTGTATATAGCTAATAAATATGAAGAGGGCAAAGATTGATATATTAGACATGTAACGTCACCGTCACCATAAATCATAATAATCATAATAATATATATTACAAAACAATACAGTACATTATACACAAAATTGCAAAGAAATTACCAATAAAACAAAACAATATGCGGAATACCTAAGTATGTACATAATACCTATTAAAAACAATACGTATATATATAATATTATACTTTATTATTAAACACAGATAACTTTAATATGTACAATGAACCCGATAAACAACACGATAAACGCAATGCGATGTATAGCCTTAATGGATGGACATGATGTACAAGGAACCTTTTTATTATCATCTTCAGTGGCGGATTACTGTTGTGAAAACACTTGATTAATCTTGTACCCGTACACATTATCGAATACCGGAAATAGTGTGCATAGAGTAGTACAAAAGCATCAATGGAGTTGAGGATTATTGAATGAAACAATATGGAAGTATTACCTACTGTGTACATTTATTACTTAACCCTCTCTATCCCGAAGGCAACGGGAGATGCCATAAAGAACAGTGCCTGTGCCTAATTCAGCAGGGAGAGGGTTAAATAAAACATTACAAAACCTTTGGGACAAAATGACCAGAAACTAGAGTGAAACGACCCAGGTGCGAAACAACCCGAAATGACGTGGCGCGAAATGACTGGACGAACAGGTTTTGGTGCGAAATGACCTGTAACTCCTTAAATTCGAACACTGCATTATACACGTATATGTATTCACAGAAATGTTGCATCATTATATATTGATATTGGTTAACAGGTGCACCCCATCAAAATACACATAAATTTTACATGTGATATATTCTCTTTTCTTTTTATTTGTTTAAATTTAAACTGCAGCAATATCTTCCATACTCCTTCCTGTTGAATGGTAACAGCAGGCTGGCAGATCTAGGTCACCATTCTGTAGATTCAGTCTTATCATGTGAGGTCAAATTATTTTTTCAATTTCAAATCTTCATCACCATATGGTTGTAAAGGTCACCATAGCTTAGAAATCAGATCATGTAAGCCATAAGCACAAAGTCAAATTCTGAAAATGCTGTTGTTGGAATGTGATTATGCCCTAGGCTATTAATGCTATTTAAATGTCACACAGCCAATTGTCTGCCTCATGTGTGCAGATTTCTACCATAGATCATCAATTTGAAATGTGCGCTCTTGGATGACGATAGCCAATCGGAATGTTGTTGTCTTCCCCCTTGCTCTGCTGTCATTGTTAAAATGCCTGACATATAATGAATGGAAAGAGATGAGGCTGGGAGGGCAAAATATATCTCCATTACCAATTCCCTCATTATAACGCTGATGATTTTAATATTATAACATGAAGATTTACAGAAATGCACACAGAACTCTTTATTTAACATGTTGAAACATTATGGATCAGTATTTTCACTGTGGAGCATATGTACATGATCATTGATATACCAAAGTTTTGTCTACAAAGTTTTGCTGTATAGTGAGGACAGTGGATCATATGTGTTTCAAAATGCCAGTATATATAGATATGAGGAGGGACTGGCTTCTGTGACTAAGGAATAATTTCAAATATACATTTCCATTGTGCACATGTGGTTATAATTATTTAAAATCTATTACATCTTATGATATGGTGCAGGAGGTCAGCTAACACTCAGTTCTACAATCTATATAGAATTAATTTAAATTGTGTTGTACATGTTCAGATTATACTATAATATATTGATTGCAATTTTTTGAATTATTGTACACAATAAAAGAGAATTTCAATTTATAATTTAATATTATTGCGATGCATTGTTTCTACCAGATTTACAATCATGTATAACCATTTGAAATGTTTGAAATGTTCTGTTTAAAAGATTATCTTACTAATTATTTTACAATTTTATTAAATACTCAGAAGATTGGAGAACTTTATGAATATGACCAGATGACCATGTATTCATTTTATATTCATTTAGAATGGTATTTTACTTTTGGACTTTTGTATCTTGTATTTCTGTATGTTAATTGCATGATGGTTGATTCTGGGTATAACTCATAACTAAACTTTATTTCCCATTAATTTAAAGGAATATTTATTTTTATTTTGACTTTACTAATTTAGTAAATATTTCCCAATCCAGTCTCCTAGACAATATTTTAGCATATCGATCTAGTTTCTACATGGTCTGGTAAACATTTATAATCAGTGCTTTATTAATATTATATTTGTTTTCGTGAAGAATATTTAAGCAACTGTATTTACCTGTCTGATGTTGCCTACTGCATCTCTGACAGATTGTGTCACCTTCGAACCTCGTGTTGGTAGCTGATTTTCTCGATTCTCTGTAGAGTTCCCATCAGAATTTCGTCGTCGGGCGATTTTCGGAGTACCAAAATAATCTTTCTGCGTTCCATCAAGAACGTTGTAACGTTTACCACGGACAGACATACGCAGGGCTTTTCTGATCGTAGCCATGATTGCAAATTGTTACTTGATGCACGTTGAATCACTCACTTTCAAACCAGCCGCCAAACTCAAGGGTCACTTCCTCATGGATTCCGATAGGCGACTAATCACGTGACTTTGTTGTTATCTGTAAACATGTTTCCCTGCGACTATTTATATATACAATATTTTCAAACGGTCGTCTACTGCATTATTGTGTCGTTATTCTGCATGCGATTAGTATACGTATTAGGTACATAGCTATAAATAAACTCATAACAAACTCGGGCATAACAAATTCTGAGGAGGTATATTTACTGACAAATGAATTTTATTTGCTGATGAAAGCTTACCTTTTATTTTGGCTGGTAACATACGATTTACTAAATAAAGAATACCTAAGGTACACAGGGCTATTTAGATCCAACATTAACAATGCATATGCATTAGTAATTAATTAATCAATCTATTCATTAAAATATTTTAACTACACTACTTAAGGTATACAGTGAGTATTTTTTATTTATTTATTTTTTGTTCATTTATTTATTTAAATTGGGGTTTAGAGCCGCTTTCAAGATTCTCCAACTTATTAATAGGGAAGATTGGGGCTTGTTACAACAGTTTTCTTTTGACAGTTTAGGCAACATTTAGAAAGCCATTATGTTTTAGTTTATTGTTTGATATTTCATTGGAAACTGTAAACAATAAGCTACATTATAACAGCAGTGAAATATCAATGACTAAGCGCTCTGATAAATTTTAATTGTCAAAAACAACAGTGCCCAGCACACGGGGCACGTTGGAACACACTATGGTGTAAGTTGAACAACGGTTATATATAATGTAAAACGTTTTTCTGCAATGAATAAATCATCAATTTCAAAACATTTTCCGCATAAAAAGACATGGAAACTACACAAGTGAAACATAAATTAATTTGAGTGGATCGTATTCCAATTTCTGAATTTAACATCTTGAAGGTACCTACAGATGTTTGCATTAGACACAAACCTTTTAGACAAACTGAAAATAACAACAAAACATACAATAAAATTACAATTATAAAAGTTAAATGTTATTTAATGTGCAAAACTAAAAAAAGAATTGCCCCGAAATATTGTAGATCTAAAAATATGTTTTAAAATTTCCAAATTACCTGAAAATATGTATAATTGATTTGTCTACACAAGTATAGTGCCTATATACTATTGGGCAACAGGCTACATTGTCCGCATGTTCCACTGGTTTTCAATACTTTCATATTTTATTTTCACCCCCCCTCCCCCTTTAGTGATAAAAAAAAAATATTCCGAGATTATATTTGACAAAAATGAAAATATTGAATACCATGTAGTTTGTATAGAATCCATTTACTAATATCAGTTGTTCCGCACGTAGTTTATCAGGGCACTTTAGGCAGATTAAATATTAGCACAAACTATATTGCAGTTATAGTAATAGATCGTCTTGTCATACTAGTATCTAATGTTGTATTACTAAATTGATGCGTATAGTTAAAAATAATAAATGTATTACGATCTCGCGTGAAATTGCCAACATGACCCAAGAATAACATGGCCGACATGGGAAACTTATGGGAAGGTAAACACAGTAAAATAATGTGTTGATACTTCTGCACGGAGGCCACTTTACTAAGTACCGCACTTTCCCAATAACCGTTTCAACAGTGTTTGATGTACTATTGAAATAACATTGAATAAAACCAACAGATAATGTTGAAACACGTCAATATTGCTACATCTCACTTCTACGTTTGACAATCGTGATTCGTGGTCGATCATCGACAGACAGACATATAACTTGGCAGCTTTCATAACCATATATCCCACACAATTCCACACCAATTGAATTTGAGTTCATCGTCATTACCTAGAAAACTGTGGAAATTCCATATGTCTGTTGGCATTGAATATTATAGATTGACATACACAGTAAACATTAAGACGCTAATACTGATATTACATTTATCATAATCATAATTACACCGAGAAGTTTTGACCGTCATATTGGCGACAGATTGAATTGCAGAGCGACAGGTTTACTAAAAGTGGGTCGAGCAAAGTCGACTGACTGTGGTATCGGCGTTACTGTAAGATATTTCTTTTTCCCTAGGCCACGTGATCTAACTCATATGTTAGACCGCTTGCCCTCAAAGGTCAGATTTCCTGGCACAGCGAGATGTAAGCGCTATTGTTGGCACTCATAGTCCAATCAGATTCGCACTAACATGTATAAGCTCCAGCTACTCCGTCAGTCACAACATTGGCGACGAGTACAGTCAAGTGTTGGCCCTGTTTATGGCCATGTAGTGATAATGCTTCGCTATACTCACTTCACGACACTTAGCAAAGCATTATCACTACCTGGCCATCCAAACAGGATTGCTAATAATGCGTGTTTTGATTGGTTGGTTTCAAATTAGACACACAGGAAGACAACTCGCTCTGCCGCCAGGGTACAGATTGCTAGCCAGATAAATGGGTTGTATTCCGGGAAGGGTAGTATAGCTCTCCAGAAGACAACTTGGGTATCAACTTTCTCAAACAACCTGTGGCACCTACAAGAATCTAACCAATCAGAGCAGGCCATACATGCAGCGCAACTCCATCTGTATGGCGTGCTCTGACTGGCCAGATTCTCGCTTGGATCAAAAGCAGTTTGAAAACACTGAACATTGATACCCATTTTGTCTTAGGGATTTCTATCCATCATTATTCTACCTTAAAAAGTTACAAGTAAGTGCATTTTGGGATAAACGAATGGACACTATCAAACTATTCCAATGTATCCGAGAATGCGTGCTATATTTTTTAGTTGTGTTTAGGCTGACTGAGTACCCACTGACTGAGTACCCACTGACTGAGTACCCACTGACTGAGTACCCACTGACTGAGTACCCACCCACTTTTAGTAGGCCTGACCCTCTGCCGTCAATCCAGTCTGACACAGATATGATGGTCGGAGCTTCTCGGTCTAGATCATAATGACACATTTCCTGTGTATTTCAGATTTACGTAAGCAGGCTCGCCAGTTAGAAAATGAAATTGATCTGAAACTCGTCTCGTTCAGCAAATTGGGCACTAGCTACTCCACCCAAAGAGATTATGAAAGGTAAATTGATATATTGTCTTTCATCTTTGTACAATATGATCACTATCAATGACTTTATCGTTATGATATAACAACAACTAAAATAAATGCCTGTGTCTCATGTGACTCGGAAGCAAGTTTGTGTAGCCCTAACTCGTCTATAGTGCTATCAGCATGATCAGCGCAAGAAGAACTTGTCAATGTGGCGAAGGTGGAGATCCCCTCATTTGACCAATTTGCTTGACTGTCGGTTGTAAAATGTATGTCACAATTGCACAGACATATAGATTCATCTAGCAACTAAATAACCATTATTTTTGCGACGATAACTGTTTTATTCACCAAATATCCAGGTATTCTTTCATCCTCTAATTGCTTGCTTTGTCTAATTAGCCCAACCGCTGGAGGTGACAACAGGTATTTATCAGTTCAGTTATATGTCGAGGGAGATTATAAATAAAGTATTTCATATTCATGTCTCGCCTGGGATTTTCACTATCACAGTCTCATGGCCAATCATCAGCCTGGTCAGGGGACAATGGGTTTTGTCTATGTTCTCTCTATGTCCTATCTATGGATGTTCTGTACATGTTCTGCTGTCCCTGGCTAATGTGGCAACTCTCCACCAACAATGCTTACTATTTCTTTGGTACGGCCATTGTCCAGAATATTTGACCAGTGTTGTTTTGAGCATGTTAAAAATATGCAACCTATGCAACTTGTATTCTTTGATCCTGTCCTAGTGTTATATTGAAATAAACAATACTACCGGTAGGTCTTTGCTTATATATCGTATAAATCATATGTGTCCATACATTAGTCATAATAGATTATCGTGACAGTCACAATTATTGGTGCTAATTTTGTCTTCATCCCAGCAAACTTGCTTGGGTGTGCGATGTCTTGCATGGTTCATTTAAAATGTTTGTTAAAGTTCATATTTCCTGCATCCTGGATAAGATTCATGAAAACTTGAAATACATCACAAATATTTGAAAATATATTGTTTTAAATGTAAGCATATTTTATGGAGTACTTTAAAAATATTTCTATATTTTCTGAGCAGAATTTTATAATAGTTAAATCAATGTTATAATTATTTCTTCAGTTGGAATTTGGTATTGTTGTATATATTTTATCCATCATTCTGTTCATTTTTCTCATATTTATTATTACATTCTGTTTGAATTAATCGCCCAATGTATCGAATGTTTAATCTTCTGATTTATTTATTAATAATTTTTATATTTCTCATAGTTCCTGCATAAAATTGATATCTGACGTGATATTGATAGGATGTCCTGTCTGTAGAATGGCAATGCAGATATCATCCTTGGTTTGTCAGTACCAGTCCTTGTTCGCATGTTTACTGCATCATTCAGTGTTTCGGATGTTGCAGGTTTCCTCATGCCCTAAACTAACAAGCCGTGATATTAATGAAAGAATCTTTAAAGTGGCTCTAAACCCCAATTCAAAATAAAATAAAAAAATAAAAATTGATATATTTTAAATGTATGTTTTCTATGTTTTCAGTGATACAGCCCCTCTTATTAACAAGTCCAACAGTGAACATATGTTCGAAACAATGGCTATGGAGATTAAACAGCTTCTGGCAAAGGTAGGTAACTCCTGAAGACACAAGTTTACTCTAGATCACAAGTCAGTGTTATCATGATTATAATGTTGTCCTAATATGTTTAGAAAGTGTGGCCTGAGATTATGAAACCTTTTTAAGGACGATTTCGTGCTCAACTCAAAGCTTTCTTCACAAATCCCCATATAATATTTGAGCTTGAGCATGAATTCATACCCCAAAAGTTTCGTAATCTCGGAGCAAAATCATTTTGAGTAAGTTTTATTCACAAAACCCTATATAAATTTTGAGCATGAGCATGAAATCGTACCCATAATAGTAATAATAATAGTAGTAGTAATAATAATAATAATAATAATAATGTGTATTTATCATGCACCAAATCCATGTACCGTATAACCGGAAATTTTCGAGGTAGGCAAATATCGAGGTTACGGGACTTAAAGTGATTTCGAGGATTGTTATTTTCGAGGATCTCTGTCTAGCATTTAAATATAATATTTTGTAGATATAGTCTAACGGTAGTGGTTATTATATATCTACCCCCTGGTCGTCGCATGCTGGGGACATGT
>JAUTBT010063329.1:0-14491 GCA_032361225.1 Lepetodrilus schrolli
TTGAAGTGAAGACTTTTCTCAGACGGCGATCGTTGGGAGTTATGGTTTCACGAACACCATCGCCATCAAGATCGAACCGGTAAGCCTGAGGTTGTGTAGCGATTAATTGGTCGCTTCGAAGTAACAGGACGATACGCGTGGTGACGACTTCAGTACCATCGGGAACTTCATCTGAATAAAAGTCGGGACTGAAATCGCTGTTGGTGTCGATACCGTATCTTATTTGCAGGTTTTCAACGCCATCGATGAGGATTTGCTCATCATTTGCCGTACCCAGGTCGGGATCACAAACCAGCGCTGCATTGATTATTTTGCCATTCGGGTCGAGTATTGTTTTGACCTTGAAAGCCGATTCTTTGGCGGGAGGGTTCGATTGGGTTACCGGCTTTCCCCCACAGTCAAAAACCAGTTTGTCGGTATTGTTTCCCAGGTAGCGTAGCCGGATAGAATCAGTACCATCGAGGATGCCATTGTTGTTTTTATCGCGCAGGGTATTGTCGGCATCAACATTATTGTCATTACTGATGCCCTCCTGGATGATTTGTCCGGAAGAATCAAAGTTTGCGTTGCCAGGAAAGGCGGTTTGAAAATCAACCAGGGAGTCCGGCCGATACCCGGCAAGGTGAACAGCATTTTCAAGAAAATACAAACCTGCACGGCCATTTTCCTGCATGCGTGCGATGGCGGTGCTGGTACGGCTGCTTTGCTTGGTAGTGGAAAACATTTGCATGGTCCCGGCTAGAAGAATGAGTCCGACCAGAGAGGCGATCATCATCTCGATCAAACTGGTTCCTTGCTGGGAGGTCGGTAACGGTGTCATGGCCGGATACTTGTGACGAAACGGCGGAGCGGGGCATTTTCATCTTCATTCCGGTCATCCCACCAGATTTTGATGGCATACAGTGAATCCAGGCCATCGCAGCCATGGACGGTTGCCCGGGTTCCATCCCGAGGGGTGCTGTCGAGGCAAACGATGCCCTGTCCAGAAGGCAATGTTGTCGAAAGATTGATCCGCCAGTCAAAGACATCGTTCTGGGCCATTTCATCCGGGGAGCAACCTTTGTCAGGATCCAGACAATCAGGGAGGCGTTTGTCATCTTGTTCGCGGAAAATCCGTTCGTATTCCCCATTGGCCAGGCTTTGGGTATTGGCCCGCATTCTGTCGGCAATGTCCTGCGCCAGATGGGTGGCCTGGGTGCGCAGGTAAGCCTCGTGGCTGTAGCGCATCGAAAAGATCTCGAGTTGCGCCAGGCCCAACAGGCCGATGGAGAGTACGATGGTCGTCACCAGCAGTTCGATCAATGTGAACCCTGATTGCATGGCATTCATGAGGGACAAACCAGGTCGGTACCGTTGTGGTCTCTGACCCCATTGCCATCACTGTCCCGGGCAACCCTTGCCTGACCCGAGCGGGAAAGAATCAGGCCACGGGCATGGCGGGCGCCACGGCTGTCGCAAAAAGTCAGCACCCGAAGTTCGGGGAGCATCCCCTGGGCATTAAAAATGATTGGATCCACAGTGGTATTGCTGCTGCGCAATGTGTTGGGTTTTTTCAGGGGAGGGTAGATGCGAATAATCTCGCTGGCATCAACAATTCTGTCTCTATCGATGTCGACAAAAACAATCCACCCATCCTCCCACTGCTGGCCATTGCAATCGTCGTTGACGCCCCATTTGCAAATGGTCACGCTTCCGCCGCGCGTGAGTGCCTCATTGCGCGCCAGATTGAGTGCAGCGAGAAAGTCGTTATGTCTGACAGCGAGACGATTGTCCCGCGACATGGTCATAAAGCCGGGAATGGCAACGGTGGCCATAATGGTGATAATCGCCATGACGACCATCAGTTCGATAATATTAAAGCCGGATTGCGAGCCATACTCGCCCGTCCCGTGAGTACGGTGCTGAAAAAATGGCAACATCTCAGTTGCCCTTTGCCGGGCGCAGACCACGGCAAACGGGATCTTCGCGAGAGATCGCCTGTTTGGATATCGAATGTGCACAACGCTTTTATAAACAAGCGCCACATGTAGTGGTAGGTGTATTGGTGCAAAAGGCCAATACTTTCCGACAGGCTGGAGTAATTGTTATTTAATACAGTGTCTTACGGGATGGTTAGCAAAGTAGGGTGTATAAGCGCAGCGCCATACACCGGCAGAAAACCTTAACGTGATGAGTATATACCCATCACGTTAAGGTTTTAGGACTAATTGCACGCCCTGCTCGCCCCCTGCCTGCGTTGCAATTCCTTATAATAGTCTCACTATTATGCGTCATTGCGTCTTGCCACGGAACGAACAGGACGCACACTTAAACCCTAAAACCTTAACGTGATGGGTATAGTTGAAATACTGGACATAACGGCGGTCTACGGATTGCAGGCCTTGGGGGTGCTGTCCTGGGTTTTGGGGCTGGCCAGCAGGTGTACGTGATGGGTCATCAGGACGCAGGCATGAATTGATAACCCAATGCGCTGGGCGGCGTCCTGCAGGCATTCGAGATAAAACGGATAATCTTCGTCTCCGGCAAAGTGGGTTCGCGGTTATTGCCGCGCTGGATGATGTGTTGAGCCTGGCCTTTGACAAAGTAGCGGGGAAGTCGTGCCATCAATTTTCTTCTTGATTGGATCGGGCCGCAGCATAGAAAAATTCTCGAATAAATTCGAGTCTGACTCCCTTTGCTCTGACCATTACTCTATGTTTTCTAGTCATATTGTCTTGATTGTACTAACATGTATTACAAACAACTACATTGAGGCTGGTTTATGAGTATTACGAGTATTCGGATTACTGACGATGTTGAGAAGCCCTTGGAATCCCTCGCCAAAAAGCTTGATAGGAGTAAAAATTATCTTATAAATCAGGCTATCAAAGAGTTTCTTGCAAGGCAATTACAGGAAGACTCAAGGTGGCAGGATACACTCAAAGCGCTTGATACCATTAAGGCAGGTAAATCCATTGATGAATCGGATGTGAATGCTTGGTTGAATAGCTGGGGCACCAAGGATCGCAAATCTCCACCTGAATTATGAAAATAAGGTATTCGCCGGAGTCAATCGATGACCTCCATAGAGTGGTGGAGCTTGTCGAGGCGAAGAACCCATTCGCAGCCCGTCGAATAGCAATAAACCTTCAAGAGGGTATTGAAAAGCTGAAGCAATTTCCGAAAATTGGCCTACCCGTTTTGAAAGCCCCCGATCCAGAGCTAATCCGCGATCTTTATATAACCCATTATACAGTTCGTTACCTTATCGCAGAAGAAGTTATATACGTATTAAGAATCTGGCACGATAAAGAGAATGAAAGGAGTTAAAATTAAATGAGGTCGAAAGGGTCTTTATGGTGGGAAGCCAAACGCTCGACCCTGAGGCTGTGCTCAAGTTGGATGGGCAAAACTTCCATGTAGCTTTTTGCCAAGCGGGTCGGAATGTGCTTTTCAGGCTGATGTGGAAGTTCCAGTTTTTTCAGGCCAAATTTAATCGTAATTTACGTGATTCCACTGCCAAAACTGCACCGGAAATGGCAATGCAGTCCCGAAGGCGTCTTGCTATGGCGCAGTGGTGGATGTATTTTCCATCAAAATCACATCGCAGGTTCGAGGGAGGTAATAGGCTTAAGCCCGCATGCAAAATTGAATCATCAGCCGCTAATATTTGGGCGCCAACTATTCCGATATCCTGTCGTAAAGCCCATCCAACGAGTTCATCGAGAAAAAGATCCCAGTTGTCGGGTGTGGCATTACCGGCTAAGAATAAAACAACGTCGGTTGGCTGTTTTAGCTTATTTATGTTTTCGGCAAGAAACATACTCTCTGGGTCAATGATCTCAATTGTGCCATTATATCTGCTAGGCAGTTTCTTGGTTATTTTCTTGTTGGTTACTATTGTCAGATTAACGGATTTTGGTAGCTTAAACTGGATCCAATAATCGCCAGGTTCAGTGAGCGGGTGGTCTTTAATAACCCCTGGCTCTTTGCGTCTGTTGATATGCTCAAGAAGTGCTTTTTTTCCGTTGGAAAATATCTCGGGTTTTTCTGCACCACCGGACATCGAAGCCTCGCTTTCCCGCCAGGTATACAAGATACCGGGTATGTGAATGAATCTGGCATTGGCATCGAGTAGTCTCAGGAGTAGATCATAGTCCTGTGAGCCGTCAAATTCAGATCTTAAGCCATTTAACGATTGAAAAGATTCCTTTCTTACGCACATTAAGTGCAACATATACGCATCACGTTTAGGTATTAAGAGTGCGTTCTATTCGTTCCATGGCAAGACGCAATGACGCGTAATAGCAGGAACTATTGCAAGGAATTGCAACGCCGCCAGGGAGCGAATAGAGCGTGCTATTAGGCCTAAAACCTAATCGCGATGGGTATAGGGCTTTGTTCTGTGCCGTTAGAGTTTTCGCGTATTTGGTGAGAGTTTATGCGCTTACTATGCGAATTCAGAATTAAATGCTATGTCTCGACAGGGTTTTAGATAAATGCAAGGATCAAGACCTGACCCCGAACACGTGACCCTTTGCGCAATAACCAGCGCAGTACCGCACTCGAATGCATAAAAAAACACCGCCGACTGGTAGCTGATCCGTGGGTAGACACTTTGTCTCAGTTTCTACAGGCTGCTGAAGGGTCTTCCCGCCCGTTTACGGTTTGACTGTCATGAGGTCTATATTAGAAGAAACCCCAAGACCGATGCTGTGATCATTTCCAGGCAAGCTCAAAGCTAAATTCAAAGCGTTGGATGCATGCATCGCGTATCAAAGAATTAACGGGCTCGTTTAAGGCTTCTTCTAGCCCTCTTTACACCAGTAAATACCTGCCGTAGAGTTAGGAAATGACGGGTATAAGGCGGAATCTTGAGGCGTTATTGATGCCAAGCGGTCAGAAATGGGGCGGTTTATTCTAACCGGATCGAGTTCTCCAGCGCTGCTCAAGAACGCCAGTGATTCATTAGCCGGACGTATCGCCATTATTGAAATCGGCACGTTAAAGATGAACGAGATCCGGAAAATACCGCTACCCCCATTCTACTCATTGTTTGAAGATGAGGTATCTCCAGAGTCGTTGAGCCATTTAAAAACACTGCGATCTTCGATAAATGACGTCTTGGACCTATTTTTACGAGGTGGTTATCCAGATCCAGTTCTGGCGCATGATGAATACCAGTATAACGTCTGGATGGAAAACTATTACCAGACCTATATTAACCGTGATATCAAGAAACTGTTTCCTCGTCTTGACGCTATCCGATACCGACGTTTTGTTAGCATGCTTTCATCATTATCCGGCACCATTATCAACAAGGCACAATTAGGTCGGGCGGTTGATGTATCGGAAGTCACGATTCGTGATTATCTTGATATTGCAGACAAAACATTTTATTGGCGTACCATTCCTTCCTATGAACGCACAAACAGTAAATCTATCGTTAAAATGCCCAAAGGTATCGTCAGAGATAGCGGCATCAATCATTATTTAACCGGCATTGATAGCAGAGAAAAACTTTTGCGTTCGCCTCAACTTGGACATAATTTTGAATCTTTCATTATTGAAGAAATACTTAAAGGTATTCAGGCCACCAACGTGACGCGCTGGGACTATTATTACTTTCGAACAAAAAATGGCGCTGAAGTTGACCTGGTCCTGGAAGGGAGTTTTGGTGTATTACCGATTGAAATTAAGGTAGGTCAAAAAACCACATTGCGAGATCTTACTGCCTTGCAACGGTTTATCACCAAGGAGAATTTACCCTTTGGTATTGTGGTCAATAATAGCCATGAAGCTCGTATGTTGAGCGAGAAAATTATTCAGATACCTGCGGGTTGTTTGTAGGGCACCTCTTAATTCTGACTTGAGCCGATTGAAATTCAGAATGTTTAAGAGCAAGGCGCTATTTGCAGTGAGTCTTTTACGGAACGGGGAGGATATCTGCTTGTGCAAGTTTCTATGGACGATACTTGCAGGTCTGAGTCTGGTAGCGATCTGATTGGGGTTTGAAGATAAGCGGTAGGTTAGAGATCAGGAAAAGCATGGCTCGGTCGTTTTTACATTCGTATATACATATCATTAAATTGTCTTAAATGGATCGCAGAGCAATAGCTTGAGCTGGGGGCTTGGCTGGGGCGCTATGGCCTTTCGACGGAGGCATGAGTATGTTGACATTGTCTGTACGTAATGAAACCATAAGGTATGGAAAGATTCACTTGGAGTGTGTCAAAAAACGCCAAACTTCGGCAAGAGCGACAAGTTTCCTTCGAAAAATTAGTTCAATCGGTTGAAAGTGGTGGATTAATTGCCGACCAAGAGAATCTCGCCCGTCCAGGTCAGCGTAGGTTGATCATCTTTTATGATTCTTACGTTTGGGTGGTTCCCTATGTGATCGAGCAAGATGGAACCAAGTTCTTAAAGACGGCTTATCCCAGCCGAAAACTCTTCAAGAGGTATTGTGATGACGAAGAAACTACCTAATAACTTATTTAAGCCTCTGGATAAGGAAGAAAAACGCTTCATGGAAGCCGATGAAGAAAAGGACTGGGCTGACAGTAGTTTGCATACGCCAGAAGAATGGAAACAAATTGCCTCAGCGACGCTTAAAAAAGAGCAAAGAATAACGATTCGAATCAATTCTGTCGATTTACGTGCGATCAAGCAGAAAGCAGCTGACCTCGGGATGCCCTACCAAACTTTGATCGGTTCAACCTTGCATGGTGTAGCGGTAGGGGATATTGACTTCGCATTGACGCAGAAAGATCTGTATTCCAAATGATATCTCCTCTAGCGCTTGAGAATTCTCCGCTTAGAGTGCGTAGATTTTTGCGAAGAGCCAGGCTTCAAGATGCAGTAATAGCGGGCTATTGCAAGGCTTGATAACAACGCTATTCGCAAAAGATGTGTGCTTATAAATGAGTATTCTTTAGCGTGAGAGGTTAAACTTCGCAGTGATACAGAATAATTTACAGCCTCTTTCTATTGAAGAGCATTCATTAATCTGACGCCGTATTTAGGAAAATGCCTATCTTTGGTTACAATAACCAGCCCTTCAGCTTGCGCTTGAGCGATTATTACGCGGTCGAATGGGTCTCTATGATGTAATGGTAGCAATCCAGCTTGCTCCCCGTGAAAGAGCGAAATTGAAAGTTTTAAGAAACCGGCTTGCTCTACTTTTAACTCAATGTCATCAGGGGCTTCCAGCTTGCCAAGTTGCCTCTTTATAGACATTTCCCACGTTGTTGCCGCACTGACATATACATCATTTTCAGGGTTGCTGATTTCTTCCCTAGTAATAAGGCCCATTTGCTCATCACCATTGAGCCACCAAATTAGCGCGTGAGTATCAAGCAGCAACCTCTTCATACCTATCCTTCGAACAAGTCAATGATTTCTTGATTAGTAGCGTCACTATCAAACTCCTCGCTCATTCTAAATTCGCCCTTATACTGGCCAAACTTCCTTGCCGTAGTTTCTCTGTAAGGTATTAGTTGCACGAACGGCTTTCCCGATTTTGCAATTATTACGCGCTCTCCGGCACAGGCTCTTTCAGCCAATTGCGACAGATTACTTTTCGCCTCATGCATATTAGCTTTCACAATGGATCCTTTCTTAGCTAAGATTAGCTAAGAGTGTAAGCGTAGAATGTGTAAGAAGTCAATTAAATATTAATACCCTGATCCCTACATAGAAACCCCCCTGTGTCAGCATAGATGTCCGCTCTATAAAACTTCACTCTAAATGGCGTGGCCGGGTTCAAGTTGTTTTGTGCAGGTGAAAAAATGAGATTGTGGCTGGTCAACTTCGTTCCTTGTCTAAATTACGTTTGATAAAACAGTTAGACGAAACTCAATTGCATGGGACCTGGGCGATAAGATAGAGCATTTGGTTGTTTCGCAGGCAATATTTTTTGGTCAAAAAACGGCCTATCTAGGTTGTTTTAGAGACTGTGACTCATTCTGTTTAACTGCCCGTTTAAACATCGTCTTTATAATCAGGCTTCAAATTCAATACTGAACCGATTGAGTTCTCGCCTCCAGTTCAAATGGGCATTGTCCATCTTTTTGAGGTTTTTTCTGTCGTGAGATAGGCTACTATTTTTGGCAGAATCCTCCGCACGATAATGCGGGAATCATATTAATCGCCCCAAAACTAATCGCATCATAAAATTTACACACCCGAAGTCATTCCGGCATGGAAGCCGGAATCCAGATGCCAGGGAAGGCATAAACCTTCGGTAATCCACTGCCTTGGAACGGGCACGCTTATTTGCGCCCTGCAATCGCTGCATTCGTGAATCCATTCACGTCACCCCGGCTTCCATGCCGGGATGACCCTACCTTTAATGTGATTGTGCTGCTGCGACTACTTATAGGATGATTAATATCCAACCACATATACCCATCACGTTAAGGTTTTAGGGTTTAAGTGTGCGTCCTGTTCGTTCCGTGGCAAGACGCAATGACGCATAATAGTGAGACTATTATAAGGAATTGCAACGCAGGCAGGGGGCGAGCAGGGCGTGCAATTAGTCCTAAAACCTTAGCGTGATGGGTATATTGCACATACATGCTCCGAATGTTAGGTTGAAATCAAGTGACAAGTTGAGGAATAGAGTGATGAGCACTGCTTATTCGGAGCGCTATTCGATCAGAGACTATGAGGCATGGAAAGGGGATTGGGAGCTTGTTCACGGCGTACCGTATGCAATGATCCCGTCTCCGGGTATTTCACATCAAAGACTCGAGAGAAAACTATTGCTTCAGTTAGATGCAGGATTGAGGCAATGCGAGGCATGTGAAGCCTTGAGTGAAATTGATTGGTATGTGTCGGATGATACCGTCGTGCGTCCTGATATAATAATTGCTTGCGGTAATTTGGGTGAAAGGCTCTCGAAAACACCTGCGCTTATTGTCGAGATAATATCTCCTTCAACCGCCAGACGAGATGAGCTACTTAAGTTTGAGTTATACCAGAGAGAAGGAGTAGAGTGGTATATTTTAGTTTATCCCAGCGAGAATAAAGCCAAGATGTATCGATTGTTGGAAGATGAATATGTGAAAGAGGCCAACTTTAGTACCGAAGCATTTGAGTTTGATATAGGGCTGTGTTCTGTGCCGTTAGAGTTTTCGCGTATTTGGTGAGAGTTTATAGGCTTATTATACGAATTCAGAATTAAATACTACGTCTCGACAGGGGTTTTGGGTAAATGGAAGGATCAAGACCTGACCCCGAGCAGTTCGAGAAGTTTTCGACAGGGTTTTAGATAAATGCAAGGGTCAAGACCTGACCCCTTACGCTGCAAAATGGAATTATTCACTTAGGACGTATCTCAAAATATGGCAATTCGTAAGAGAGATCTCAACACTACGTTTATTAGTTTGACGGCAGTAATACTCATTCCATTTGCACTTTACCTAAAGAACAATCGATTCTATTATGTAGATGACAAAGTAGCGGAATATATTCCTAAACTGCTCGATATCG
Organism: Lepetodrilus schrolli; assembly: GCA_032361225.1. Lineage (NCBI taxonomy): Eukaryota > Metazoa > Mollusca > Gastropoda > Lepetellida > Lepetodrilidae > Lepetodrilus > Lepetodrilus schrolli. The sequence goes on from JAUTBT010063329.1 coordinate 9,472, forward strand.
CTCGAATCATTAAGAGTGGGGAATACCCATTTATATCAACCAGCCTGATGAATGGCAGTGTATATGCGGCCGAATTTCAGAATGGTATATATAATCCGTTTGTTCTTTCCTCAGCATTGCTTCTCGATTTTTTTGATAATTTAGCATTGGGAGCGTGCTTTCTAGCGATAGTGTTTCAACTCATTGCATTTGGTGGCTTTTATCTTCTGGCTTCAGAAATGGGAATTCGTCGAGGGTGGGCAAATATTTTTGCGCTATCGATAGTGCTAAATAGTTTTTTTGTTTATTGGTACACTAGCGCATGGTTTAACCCGGTTGTTGGAACTGCATTTCTTCCTTATGCCATCTGGTCTTCCCTGGTTTTAATGAGAGAATTAAGCCTTAAAACAAGCACTATATTTCTCTTGAGCTGTTTTCTGGTGGCGTCATCTGGATGGCCCTCTACCCTGCTTGTGTTGTTTGGCTTTCTCGTTTTGTTGCTCATCGATATTTGGCTGATCCAAAAAGATCATAAGAAAGCTATTCTGAATACATTGATTTATATAGGGGTGGCTTTGGTATGTAGTATACCGTTATTACCACTTTTGTTGAGCAGTGAAATGTTCACAAGAGTCTCGGTGACTCAGAACACGTCTAATTTTCTTGTTGGGAATATAAAGGATTTGGTCACATTTTCATTCCCTTTCTTTAAAGATTTCATGCACACTTGGGAAGGGTACGAAAAACTATCCTTCAATTCCTTTTATGCCGCATGGTACGCTTTGCCGTTGTTGACTATGGTGGATTATAAGAAGGTTATTATCTGGAAGAATCAGGTTTGGATTCTTATTCTACTAAGTTTCGGGTTCGGAGTCTCAATTATGGGTCCAGAACATATCGGTTCTATACGTTTCCCCATCCGAATGCTCCAGTATTATCATATTTTTGGATTACTTCTTGTTCTTGTCTTAATGGAAGCACACAGTTTATTACTTACAAAGGGCAGGCTTTATTTATCGTTACTGTTGTTTATATTTCAAGCTATTTTAGTATTCCAGGTAGATCCAGAGAGCCTGGATACAATTTTAGTGTATCTGGCTACGATGATGATATTTACAGTTTTCCTTTTTCATAGCTTAAGGAGGCATGGTGATTTATGTAAAGTAGAGATTTATGTTTTAATAGCTTCAATATTAGTATTTATTAGTATATATTCAGATGCTCACCACGGTCGCGGGTCAGACTGGAATGTCCCTACAGTTCGCTCAGGCTACACTTCGCTTAATGATAGTAATGAGGGGTATGTGTTATTCAACGGGGGCTACTTAGGTAGTGAAGAAGAGCATGCTGAGTTTAGACCAGCCACTACTGGTCTTATATGGGGTGATAAGCCAATTAACGGATACACACCCTTAGGGAACCGATATTTCAGAGAAAAAATCAACATTTCAGATCACGGAAATATTACTACTTTTGCAATGAAGAAAAAAGGGAAAGAACTATTTGAAATCGATTCGAACACAGGGTTGGAGCTGCTGGAATTGATGAAAGTAAACAAAATTATTTCTTTTAAAGGGGAGTGGGGAACTAATCTGGTGGACGCCATGACAGACAACTGGGTTGTTGAAGAAAAGACTCACACATTCTCTTTCAATCACGAGGCCTATGAGTATCCTGGTCACATATCGTGGGTTGACAAGGGGGTAGAGATACTGTCCGTGAAAAGTTTGAAACATGGTTCAGAAGAATATCAAATCAGAAATAATACTCCTTCAGAAAGACGCATAGTATTCGCACGACTTTGGTGGCCAGGATATCGAGCATATTTAAATGGTGAAGAAATACACTTGGAAAGGTATTCTGGGTTTTTAATTTCCGTGCTTATTCCGAAAAGGTCACAAGGAAATTTTACCCTTAGTTTTAATCCTCCAGGATCAAGCGCGGCGGTAGTTTTATCCACTATTGGATTTATAATAGTAATTTTAACGGGAATAGTTTCTTCAAGTATGAGTATGAGTAGGAATTTTAGGCTTACCCAAAAGTAGTGTTCTCATATTTGACCACTAATAGGTTCAGTGAACACGATTTACTCTAAAGAAAGCTCTCTTTTGTAGCTCAGTATAACCCGACCTCCGCCTTATTAGTTCAAGTAGGATGTCCAGATAGATATTAGGAGTATCGATTAGTATGAAGAATACAATGCATAAGTATAATTCGAGTTTTTACAAATATATAAATTCTGGTGCTACTCAATCTGCCGAGATTATACTCTCGATTATTAATAAACACCTAAGTATCCACAGCGTAGTTGATTTTGGTTGTGGTCAGGGGGCGTGGCTCGCATCCTGGATTTCTCAAGGTGCAACCAGAGTTGTTGGAATTGATGGCCCTTATGTCGATCGAGGCTCACTTCTTATCGATGTGTCGAGTTTTAGACACCATGATCTTACTGAACGAATAGATCTTAAGGAGAAATTCAACTTGGTGCAGAGTCTGGAGGTGGCCGAACATCTCCCAGAAAGTAGTGCTCGTAGGTTCATTCAATCACTCGTTCGACATGGTGATATTGTGCTTTTTTCGGCGGCTGTCCCAGGGCAGGGTGGAGAAAACCATGTCAATGAACAATCCTATGAGTATTGGAGAGAATTATTTTCCGAAAACGATTATGTTTCTGTAGATGCTATAAGACCCTATATTTCCATGAATAAGAAAGTTAAACCCTGGTATCGGTATAATTCTCTTTTATATGTGAACAGAGCGGTTGTAGATACACTACCCGATGAATTGAAGAAAAGAATTGTTGCTGATGATGAGCATATCCCTGACTTATCCCCATTCTCCTATAAGATTCGAAAAAATATATTGCGACTCCTCCCTGTTAACTTTTATACCGTTATCGCGACACTGAAAAAGTACTTATTCGTCATAGCAAAGCAAAGCTCTTAGAATAGTATTAAATGGACTTCCTTAATGTGGCCTATATTACTTCTTATAAACCAATTACGAGGACATCATTACCGTTGTGACCAAGTATTCAATATTACTATTAACTACCGCCTCTTTTTCAGCAGCCATTGGTCAATTATTGTTCCGAGTAGGGGCTAAAGGGAATCTACAGTTTGTAGAGTTCTTTAATATTCCGATATTTCTCGGCCTTGGGTTTTATTCGCTGGGTACGGTAATATGGATTTATGCTCTATCACAGGAAAATCTAGTAGATGTTTACGCCTTTACTGCCCTCACCTTTGTTCTCGTGTACTTAGGAGGAGTGTGGCTGCTGAGTGAACCTATAGATGCAGCTACAATTTCAGGGGTGTTGATTGTACTCCTGGGGCTTTACATAATAACAAGGTCGAGTGGTTCGGTATAATATGCCATTTAGAGCTATATTATGGTCAAAAACACCTAAATAACCAACAAAGAAAGCAGGTATAAACGTGAATCTTGTAATAGTTGTCCCGTGTTACAACGAGGAGGAGGTACTAGAAGAGACGTGTAATAGATTACTTGCCGTGCTGGATAGCATGATAAAGACTTCAAAGCTTGAGTCTGGTAGCCGCATTTATTTTATCGATGATGGTAGTGTTGATAAAACCTGGCAAATGATTAGTTCGTTAGCATCCTCAAATTCGCACGTTGCCGGAATCAAGCTCTCACGAAATTGCGGCCACCAGAATGCGTTACTGTCCGGACTCTTTACCGCAAAAGAAGATGCAATTATTTCCATCGATGCCGACTTGCAGGATGATGTTTCCGTGATCGCAGATATGGTGGATGAATATCTTTCCGGCGTAGATATTGTTTATGGCGTAAGAGAAAACCGAAAAGTAGACTCACCGTTTAAACGCTGGACTAGTGAAGCCTTCTATCGACTCATGGCTCTGTTCGGAGTGGATCTCGTGTTTAACCATGCGGATTATCGTCTGCTAAGCAGGCGTGCCATTGAGGTGCTCAAAGAGTTTAAAGAAATAAATTTGTTCCTTAGAGGTATGGTGCCTTTGATTGGGCTACCGTCATCTAACGTATATTACGCACGTGCCGAAAGATTTGCAGGAGACTCAAAATATCCGCTCATGAAAATGATTTCGTTTGCACTTGAAGGTATTACATCTTTTTCGGTAACGCCTCTTCGCATAATCACTACCATTGGTGTAGCCGTCTTTATGCTGTCACTGGCGATGACGGTTTATATTGTATTTGTGAGGTTTTTCTCCGGAGGTGTTGTACCTGGATGGGCTTCCACTGTATTACCCGTTTACCTTCTGGGTGGAATTCAGATCTTCTGTATTGGAATTGTTGGGGAGTATCTTGGAAAAATATATAAGGAGACAAAGGGAAGGCCACGATATATTGTGGAGAAAGTCATTAATTTGTAGGTCGCGCTGTTTGCGATAGATTATGATACTAGTATCTATCGGATCCGATTATTTGCACTGCCACCTGCTGATGGCGATCGACTGGTGATATTACCCTCTAGGTTGGTAAATCTCAGGGCTATGCCATCAAAATCGAACAAGGCTTCATTGGAGTGTTGGTAAAACATACGGCTCCATTGTCTTTCAGTATGACATGGCCAAAATTGGTGCCTCTCAGAGATCCAATTCGATAAATTCTTTTATGCTGAGATATGTTCCCTTTAATTGATGAGGTTGCCAGCGGTTTCACAGAAAGCGGTGAATTGTACGTAACATATTCTGATGGTGCCTGATATGTACGGGTATTAAAGTGGTTAAGAAAGGAACTGCTCGGCCACATCCAGTGCTTCGGCGATAGTGATATGCATATCAAGATAGCGATATGTGCCTAATCTGCCAATAAAGGTAACATTTTTTTCCTTTGATGCCATATCCTCGTATTTGTCCAGCAGAGCTTTTTCATTAACCAGCCGAATGGGGTAGTAAGGTATATCTTTTTCTTCACAGAAACGGCTGTATTCTTTAAAGACAATCGTTTTATCGTGAGGCTCCCAAGGAGCAAAGTGTTTATGTTCCGATATGCGGGTCCAGGGTATTTCGGTCTCGCCATAGTTGATGACGGCATT
>JAUTBT010063340.1:0-14489 GCA_032361225.1 Lepetodrilus schrolli
GGTACAATATTTATACCTTACATGTGAGCATATTGCTTTAGCTACATTACTGGGTGATAAATAGAATCTCAACCTCATGTCTTTTGATATCAATGTTATCCTACTCGTTGAAAAAAGTAACCAAAATCCGCGGCTTTGCCGAGGATTTTGGTTACTTTTATCAACTCGTAGGATAACACTGATATCAAAAGACACGAGGTAGAGATTCTCTATATATACCAGTTAAATAACTATTAATAGGTAACCAAGGGCTTCTGCATATTATTAATGTGCTATACATGACATTATTATGAAGCAGTATTTGAGGGAACGACATGTACGTCACATGACAATATAACTCGAGACATTTCGTGGAGGAAAATAAAAAGTAAATTTAGAAAGCGTGGAAATGTCACCCAGACGTCTGATAGTCACTTGACCTCTCCGAGACGCTGACCATCTGGACACTGGACCAGAACACGGACAAAAATATCCTCCCCGACTCATCCTGCCATTCCTGGCAACGTTGTCAATTTATTATTTGTTAGGCAATAACTCAGGTTTACACTTACCAAAGGTCGTCATGACGCGTCCCAGACTTGCCGGCCTTCACAAAATCATAGACACAGTCAGCCTGTGTTTTGTAGAATGATCTTTAGCTATTGGGGGATTAACAAGGTCCATAGTAAAGGTCCATAGCATTCACAAATGCCTATCTGTCTCTCTCATTAAGAAACGATGAAAATATCGTACATCTCGTAGAAAGTCATACAGAATACACACGGCAAATGTCAATAGCTTTAGGCAAAATTAATGTCCAGAGCTTTAGGCAATATTATTTAGTTTACCAACAAGTAGCCTTATAAAGATGTGAAGAATACTAGGAATACCATCCAGACGTCGAAGATACGTGACAGAGTGTCCAGGGCTTGGTGAGAATAAGTTAGTAAGGATGCAAAACAAAAGTCCTAAAGTTATGTAATAGCGTAGAATCGACCAACAGGTATAGCAAATGTCGATAATGGTTTGGAATTCGATACTTAGTTGAACAAGACATTTGACAAATATTGAAGCATACTTTATTTTACAATTGCTATTCATTGATGTCAACATAATCCAATTACATAACAAATATATTTGTGTAATGTGTATGTTTGGCTGTGTATAGTAGATGACGCTAAATGTGACACAATGCAAGTAATGGTCAAATACTGGAAATCATGTGCGAATTTTTAGGATACCTGTATACAAGTCAGTGTTAAAATGAAACTAAGAATTTCCGTTATTGCAAAGAGTATTAGTAGAATCCTTGGCTACGTGTGACAACATGCTTACATCACAGTACCAGAATATACATGTTAGGCCACAGTACCAGAATATACATGTTAGGCCACAGTACCAGAATATACATGTTAGGCTACAGTACCAGAATATACATGTTAGGCTACAGTACCAGAATATACATGTTATACAGTACCAGAATATACATGTTAGGCCACAGCACCAGAATATACATGTTAGGCCACTGTATTAGAATATACATGTTATACAGTACCAGAATATACATGTTAAGCTACAGTACGAGAATATACATGTTAGGCTACTTCAAGAGGTGTTTCTGAACGTTTTATGAATAAGAAAGTATTGTTTAATTGCAGTAGGTGTGGACACTGTCCCGGTGAACAATGCATGTACTGTACTGACTTATGTTACCATACAGTGCCGTGTTATTGCAATAGTATGATCCAGTATCCTGTCGTCTAACCACCCTCATCTGTCACTCATTGAATTGATTTCTCAATCTCCCCGCGGCGAGAGTTCCAATACGACATCGTCCACCCAGCACAACTGTGTTACGACCGCCCAGTATCGGGACTAATTTCGTACATTTTGATTTTCAGAATAAACAAACATTTGCAGTTTTCGTGATTGTGTGCCTATTATCAGTACAGTCAAGTTGTTGAAGTGGCGCCATTGATCTCGCATTGTGGCTGGTATTAACTTTGAGACAAACATCTGGCACACTTTGCGTTATTAGATAAAATAAACAAACCGGCCTTATTAATATCAGTCGAAAGTACGCAGGTATAATTTATCGCCGAGCAGTTCCACAGATGTAGTGATCAGCGACTGACTTACATGGATGGGGTGCGTGTAATTGCCAGGTTGGTAACCAGTGGCAGTGTTTGAGTGGCTACAGTATTGTAATTAAACACAGACATCCACTCCGGAGCTATTCCAATTGGGCAATGGACACAGGAAAATTACATTGCACACACCTTCTCCTCGGTGTTAATATGTTTACCTGTAATTTCTGTCAAAGTTAAAGCCATAGATTAACTACGGTGAGTTGAACCACGAGGAAAATGTTAGATGCTGATACAGCAAGCGATAGGCGATAATCTTAATACATACATATGCATACATACATACATAAACGTGCATGTAATAATGTTTCCATGTTGTGGCGTGCGATATGCTTCCTAACAAATGAAGGCGCTGATTAGTATCTTTAGAAGATGCCTTTATACTATCCCAGTGAAGTTAATTTACTGTTGTAGTCCAGTGAAGTTAATCTACTGTTGTAGACCAGCTATTCTGACATTCGCCTTTAAGTCACGATGTGTAGATTAACTGTCAGATGTTGGTCTCGAATGTGCGTGGAACCATTCTTAGTAAAATAGGTTATTGTTTGAGAATGTTGAACTAATGGAGATGCACGTGCAGTTATATGTCCTTCTCTATGTCCTTACATGATATGTGTGTAATGTATCTGCTGTTTTTATGCTCTTTTTTTTTAAATTGGGGTTTAGAGCCGCTTTCAAGATTCTATCACTTATATCACGGCTTGTCAGTTTAGGGTAGGAGGAAACCCGCAACATCCGTGGCGCTGAATGTTGTAGTAAACCTGCGAGCACCGGCAGGTACTGACAAGACCAAGGTTGATAACTGCATTGCCACTCTACAGACAGCGCATCCTATCAATATCGCGTCAGAACGGTAACTTTCTAGAACATTAATGCCGGGCTCTCGGGGCGGCATTTGAACGTGGCCCACTGTCTGTCATCTGTTCACGAGAACTGGATAGTGTTAACCTCCTCTCAAGCACTGGAGACTGTAGAACATCGTGTCTGAACATACTACCACAGGTAGGACACATGCGCTATTTCTCTCATTATATAGCATTGTCTCGTGATCGCAGTGTATATATCCGGTTGCAAACAAACAACAAAACCGTGACGTTGAAATTGGACTTTTCGCATGTGGTACATGAAACAGATATGTTACAGGTGACGCTGAAATAACATCCAGCAACACCAGTGTTTCTACGAAAAGATGGCTGCCAATTAAAAGTCTTAATTATTACTACTGGGAAGAGAGCTGATTTGGCCGGAAGGAGTTCGTCAACATGTTGCAAAAAATCAATTGAGAAATGGTCTCCCAGTTGAGATGTAACCTCTGTGTTATTTTACTACGTATCATTTCACGGATCTCTCTAGCAACTACGAGACCGTAGCGCTCTCGTAGCGCTCTCGTACCGCTCTCGTAGCGATCTCGTAGCGCTCTCCTAGCGATCTCGTAGCGATCTCGTGTACACGGCAAGTGTGTACTTACGACAGCGCAATGGTCTCGTAGTGGATAAGAGAGTTTTGTGAAACGATGCCCTGGGTTTAGCAGACGGATACTACACATATTGAGTATGGTTTTCATCTACTAGTATACGTCGGGGGTGCTTTACCTTGGACTGTGGACGCACAACAACACTAGTTTTAATGTTGAATCAGTTTGAACCTGGATATTTCTCACAGTAGGGCGGAGACTGCACAGTTCTGTCTGAGATCATGATGACTAATAGAAATATTGAAATATAAATCCGGATGCCCTCATCTATAACTAAACGTTGCGAACGTTTAATGTATGACAATGACAGTTTGGCATAATGTTTAAGAAATAACAACATGGAAATTAGAATTTTGATATTTTTTGGGCCGGAGAACCATTTCGTATCTATCAATCTTCAACAGACCTGGACATGCTTGTTATGATTGTGTGAACGTTCTCCTTGTAGTAAAATATAGCCAATGTTTTGTTCTCTCAAGAGCGGTAATACATTCCAGTTATGATAGAGGGAAAGCTGTATTATGAGGCAGAATTAGCTTAATTATAGTTGGCCCCTGCCCATAGTTGGAAGAATCCCGGTTCTTATCTGTCTAAATATGAATTATGCAGTTTTCTAACGTGGATACTCAAAAATAAACCAGGACACGCGAGGTGAAAGTCTCCTACCACGATCCTAACTGGTCCTGTTAGAATCATGGAAAAGGACACCCAGTTTTGCTCACTTTGCAGTAAATGCTACAAACAGCCCAAATAGTGCGGTGCGCGGTACTAGAACCACCTGTACTTAGACTAGAACTAACTATAGGAAAAGCCATACGTTTACGGATGTGACGTCACAAAGTGTGACCCCCTAGGCGCTGTTAGGCAGTAACCGAACCTTTCTTAAATCGGTTTGCACAGCCCACAACCACGCAAGAAATTACCATCTTGTAACAATTTGATAAGGAATCTAAATAATATTTAGTCAATAAGTAGCTCCTCACCCGATGTCACTAACGAAAAACCGGTACTAAAATGAACTGGTTCTCTTCGCGAGACATGTACTTTTGCCTACCGGATGTTATAGAGCGCGTCACGTGACCAAAACATGTACGTCACTGTGGGTTTTCATATACATGGGCTAGAACTAACTATACATGGGCTAGAACTAACTTTACGCATACTATTCTACATACACACACGCTAGAGCTAAGACAAGATATCAGCCACCAAAGCACAGGCGGTGTAGCGCGGAAAGAGACAGCTAGTTTTAATTGGACAAGAAGAAACAAATCGATTCTGTGTGAGCAGCGCCATAAAGCGACATTCATCGGCCTATCAAAGTCGTGCAGCACGTGTCAATTACTCCAACATATGCTAATAAGACAATTAGCGAAAATTTCCATGTATGAAAACAGAGCTACTTTGAAGTTGTCTATTTCCATTAAATCTACAGCGGCTCCCTTTATGAGCCGTCCCTCGTGTCACCGTACTGTAAAGTATCATAAAACACCACCTCATGTTGATTTTAATATTATCGTCTGGCACGCTCGAGTATTGAGTCATATTTTACGAGGACTGGTCACTAAGCTTGACCGCCTTTCAACTAATTCCACCATTTATATAATTCTGTTGCCCTTGATTCACATTAAGGACCGTGTATAATCACTCCGTAAGCGTTCCTTTAGTGTATGTACGTGCGTGCGCACACGTGCGTATGTCTGCGTACGCTAGCATAGTCCCAACCCTCACTGTTCTTAGCCAACACAGAGTAATGTGTATGTTACGTGCATATGTGAGTGTGTTTGCGAGGGTACGTGTGTGTGCACCTTGGGTTTCTATGACCATCAACTCATTGAATATCTTACCTTCGCATATATATTGCGCTAAATCCACGCTCGAAAGCGTGCTTTCTCGCAATATTATTACCACGGTCAATGGATCAGTGTGCTCTCGTTTTCCTGAACTCAACTCCCTGGGAGTATACAACCCGATCTGTCATTCAAGGCGCTAGAATGTCATCATTCGCATGCCCATGTCATCCTTCCGGGTACCCATTATCTGAGTACGGCAGAATGTCTTAACTACAACTGGCAGAATTGACGCTCCAGGCTACTGTGCCATCGTCTTAAATAACTAGGGTCGAAACTAATATTTTTGAAGCCACAATATGTTTTCGCTAATAATATGGTATATTTTATTCGAGAGAGATGACGTCAACAAGTGGTATTCGCTCTAATACATATTATATCATTAATTAACCAGAACTTTGTGTGCGTTTACTCTAATACACACTTGAGTAGACGCCTGTGATAGTGGCCAAACATGATCATGCTAGAACTGATTCCACATGAAATACAATGGCAATGCAGCAGAGGGAGGGTTTGTCTGTGTAGGGCTATGCTCCTGAACAGAGGGACCTCAGGTACAGATTTTCCGCGGAGGCAGCCGATTGGTTCATTGTTACACCTCTCTAGTACTGGAGGCGATACCGGAAGTGACGTATGACGTAATACATCAGACGTCCTAGCACTGACGATCACCTCTCAGCAGACGCTACAGGTTATGCCCTGCGAGGATCCACCGGCTTTTACTAAATAATTCTCACTGAGACGCATTAATGGAATAAAAATGATTTTTATTCTGAAAGCTTGATCAATGGTTTCTTCATTATACAGGCATAACGTGCGCGGAATGCGGAGTGCGGTGGGCTAAGTTAGAGAGGCTATTGGAAGGATGACAAGGGGAGAAACACAGATTGGGAGGCCAGGGTTAACAAGGTCACGGCATGTTACAGGAATATCTCTCTGATTAATGATTCGTGTTATAAATATACACCGTGTGACAATCTGCTTTTAGCTGGGCCAGGACACTCCACACGTGACTGATTTAAAACTTACAAAAATGGTACTTTGTAAACTCTTAATTTACACTTTAACATTTACTATAATAATCCTGATATGCTGTTGTGTTACTGACGAAATGTTGTGTAATAAAATAATATTATTCGCTGTGGGTATTATTTATCAGTGGGCACTGCGCTGTGGGTATTCTTTATCAGTGGGCACTGCGCTGTGGGTATTCTTTATCAGTGGGCACTGCGCTGTACAATCTTCTTCCTGTCTTTCTTCTTATCTTTCATTAAAATTAATGGAAGTACCTGTCACATGACCATTTTATTAATGCCATGTTCATTTAGAAATATGCCCATTATTCATGGCATACCGAAAAACATGTGAACAACTGCAGAAAACAACGATTTTAATATTCTCAGACTGTCAATTAACAACCGAGACCGCGCCATGTATAGACTGGAAGCTGGACATGACGTACCGGAAGTGGTGCGAGTGTTTGGTGGCAGCCAACAGGGGATCCATGCTCTAAGGACATATGCTCATTAACCCTCACCCTGCTGGATTAGGCACTGCTCTTTATGGCATCTCCAGTTGCCTTCAGCATGGAGGGAGTTAAACAGGACCAGCAGATCGTTCACGATAAGGAGTCACGCAAATGACGTCACGTAAGAATGAGTGACAAGTACGGTAACGTCATGCTATTTGGTTCAGTATATTATTATTAAAGTGAAGGGCTCACAGATTCTCAAGAATGAACTACAATTGCCCATCGACGAACAGCGGTTGTAGTAGTAGTATGTAAACAATAGCTCTACAGTAGAAGACGTGTACAGAACTGGAACCCGCGAGTCTAATGTCGATGTTGTTATCGATGAGGAAGAAAACCCGTTTGTTTCTTGACCTCTAACATTGTATTCTGTGGCACACATGCTCGCTACCTGCATCAATACCATTCCCAAACGTAGATCACTGTCGGGCCCCTATGAGTCTCCAGTGCTGCTAATGACTTCTTGAATCCCGTTGTTGACTGTGTAACATGTGCATATTATTTTCTATATTATAAATTTTCGTTGGCTAAAATGACATGCGGGAAATGATTGAAATCTGATTTTTACCTTCATACTTGTTTTTATACCTATTTAATTACATAAGCATCCACTGTCACCGAATAGCACGGGTAGAGGTTTCTTGATAGGAATAGATTATGTGTATACAATCTAGAGCTGAATACTATATACGTTCGCAGCTGTAATTTATGTATCGAATTAGAGCAGTATACGATAACGCTGTCTAGTATATACAATTAGAGTTGTATGTAATATACAATTAGAACTATGTATTGTATGCGATCAAGGCTATATGTATTGTATGCGATCAAGGCTATATGTATTGTATACGATCAAGGCTCTATGTATTGTATGCGATCAAGGCTATATGTATTGTATACGATCAAGCTGTATGTATTGTATGCGATCAAGGCTATATGTATTGTATACGATCAAGGCTATATGTATTGTATACGATAAAGGATATATGTACTGTATACGATCAAGGCTATATGTATTGTATACGATCAAGGCTATATGGATTGTATACGATCAAGGCTCTATGTATTGTATACGATCAAGGCTGTATGTATTGTATACGATCAAGGCTATATGTATTGTATACGATACTGCAATGCTGCCTATTGGCCACGTGTGGTATTGGTGGTACACTGAAGATTAATCTTCTGCGCTATGATAAGATGTATTAACTCATGGCCCCGATTTCTTGAAACCACCTTGAGTTTGAGATATTGCTCCGATGAGATTTCTCCCATTGACACAGTGCTAAAATCTCAGCTGGGTTTGAGTTTGTACTCAAGTTACAGTACTGAAATCTCATGTGAGCAAAATCTCAAAATCTAGTTGGTTTAGAGAAATCGGGGCCTGGTTATAAATGCTTGGCCAGCACATCCTAGTTATAACTACCTCACCTGCACATCCTGGTTATAACTGCCTCACCAGTACACACTACGTGTAGTCTGATCAGGCCAGATATGTATCAATCAAAACCTTTCTCCATTTCAGGATGACAACCTAAAGTCTCGCGTGATCGTACGAGATTATACGGGATTGCATCGTATAGGAACACCATCATCTACTAATGTTTAGCATGGTGTATTCTATTCTAATAACAAGTCGGGGGTACAGCACACTGAGCAGATGTGTTCATAGAATGAAATCTCGAATTCTGCAATAATTCCTGCAAACTTAGCACGTGTGGGAAGCATGCTATAGGGTCACAAGACAGAAAGTAATTACGATAAATGAGTATTTTCGTCAGTTATTTGTATTCTTTAAAACCTATTTTGGGACAAAACAAGACCTCTTAGTGGAAGATAGAATTACAACACGTGTTGCAAATACGTTTGTTTAATTTTGATGTTTATTTTGGTACGTTAATAATGTCATCAATCTGAACTGCCATACGACGGTCAACACCCAATGCTTTTAGCCATTGTTTAACTTTGTATAACTACAAACGTAAACACCATTTGACAACACTTAGTCATTCATACATGTAGTTATAATTGCTTCGGCAGATTTAGATGAAAATAGAACACAAATATTATTCACGTAAATACATGCCTACATAGTCTGCTTCAAAGTAGGTGGGTGAACACGTACAGACGGGTTCCTGTTTTTTATATAGAAATGTATAGCTATCGATATTGAAACTATTTCTGAACTGTAACATATAGGTCTGTGTGTATTACCACTGTATATCATCCATCACTTCCACAACCTCGTGATGCCAGCTTCTGGTGGCTGATGACTGATAACTGATGATACCCGATTGCTATATTTCCGGAAGAATTCCACTTGCTTCCTTCTGATGACAATGACAGAACCAGATTCTATATATTGTTTCGGGATAAGTCGCCTTAATTCCGTGCGGTCCGAGTCAACAGAGCAGTATAGACTAGCCATAGACTCAGAGGCAGAGCATAACAGACTAGCCATAGACTTAGATATAGAGCAGTATAGACTAGCCATAGTCTCAGAAAATGAATGTTCATTTCGTAACACTTACTAACTAATAGTTACAACTAGATATAGATGTTCATTATTGAATACATCATACATGGATGAAGAATTTCTTATAGCTAATTTTGCCCTAACCCACAGTATGACTTTCCGTCCCATGACACAACACGCGTAGCTTACTCGAACCTTTACACGAATTCAATCCATCATAGTTTCTGTGTAGTACAAGCTCTTGAACTGAATGTTATTTACCCACAATTAGTTCATTTCCTGGTTGTGGAAGTGACGTCAGAAAACATAGATGGTGTGGCTTCCCTGCAGGTGTACTTTATGTACGTTTGTTTAAGTTGGAACAGAAGATGGACGCCACAGTTTGTGTGGGAATGCTTTTTTTGGTGGACATTTTCTTGAATAAAAGTAGGCCTGAGCCCCATTAGAAACAGTGAGGTTCACTGCTCGTGTGTGTAAATATGTCATCACTGCTCGTGTGTGTAAATATGTCATCATAAACCAGTATAATACTTACATTGGCAAGTGCGGACAATTGACAGGTAAAATATTCAACAAATAGATATCGACGACATTGGAAACCACCAGTAGTTTACTGTTAATTGTCAGAACCATATTTTTCTATGAAGTGTGGGTGTTGTTCTATAAAGTGTGGCTGTTGTTCTATAAAGTTGGCTGTTGTTCTATAAAGTGTGGCTGTTGTGTTGAATGGTGATGCACACGCATACACATACACACAATGGATAGCAGTCATTTGTTGGTGTGACAAGTGTGATATCTGAATGATGTCAAGTGGTCAGGAAGACAAGTTTTAGATCTAACTAGATATCTGTCTGACTAATGTGAATTCTAAATGTTATCAGTTGTCTGTCAGATCAATGTCAGATCTAAATATAGGGACTGCTCTTCAAATAAGTGTGAACTAAGGACTGTTGAAGAGACTGCGATCTGAGCCGATGTAAGAACCGATGAGTTTACATTTGCTGTAATAGTTGATCTTGTTCTCAGTGATCCCCTGTACACACAGGCTTCACAGAGAACACATTGATGCCCCACACAGGCTTCACAAAGACACATTGATGCTCCACACAGGACCGCGGCCAGGAAGGTCAGAGTCGTCTAGTAGTGGGATATAAGTGGCGTGTCCCGGGATCCTGTACAGCGACTAACATCCGGCATTGTGGAGTCATGTCAGGTGGACAATGCTGCTTGTGATGACCCTAGGACAGTTCACTGAAGACGGATACATCACTACACTCACTGTTCACTGAAGAC
Organism: Lepetodrilus schrolli; assembly: GCA_032361225.1. NCBI lineage: Eukaryota > Metazoa > Mollusca > Gastropoda > Lepetellida > Lepetodrilidae > Lepetodrilus > Lepetodrilus schrolli. The sequence continues at coordinate 10,751 of JAUTBT010063340.1, forward strand.
GGATACATCAATACACTCACTGTTCACTGAAGACGGATACATCAATACACTCACTGCAGTTCTCATTGATTGGGTAGAAGACAATAGCATGTATAGTAAGGAAGAACTATTTTATAGTTTCAGTTGACTTGAATTCTAGTTACATTGGTCAGTGAGGTAATATGTGATGGCGTATGGCTATTCAAGTTTAGACATGTAAGTCTAAGTACAATGAGAGTTATTTCCCTTGTATTTATATCCACTTAACAGCAGGATACCAGACTTTAATTGTGGCAGGAAAATATGTGTGCGCCATCCTAGTCTAAGTTGAAGACTAAAACCACTGCTGTAAATTTCATTTAAACACTATCAACCCTTTCTTCATCCACAATTCGACTAAGTTTTATGAGCTATTTTATTTATTTATTCCTGTTATCGTCACATTTTTGTGTGTGTAAATGTTCAATGCAAACGTAATCGTCTTCCTTTGCTAATGTTGTTCTATATTTATAATTAGCGACGCTATGCAGATGTTCCTGTGGATCTCTTCCTCGTGTAGCAGGTTGTGTACTGTTTGTACTCGCTCCGTGATACATGAGTGAATATGATTGAATCGTTTATTTACGAAAGCTGGGTTCTGAAATGAACTATGCTGACTGATACAGTGTCCTAATAGTGCCATAGCGTATTGGGTTTATCAGTTATATCATGTTTGCGTCATCTCGTGAAGTGATGATAGACTTGTGGCGCGACGACATCAATATTGTCTCTTCTTCACAGGACGTAATATCTCTGTAACCTTCCCGAACTCACTAGTATCTATTCGATAGACATGTATAAAATAGGTAATAGGTAATAATTTACAAACATCTTCAGACAAGGACGTGTTATTTAGTGTCACATTTAATAAATAGCTGTGTAAATTATACACACATTCTCGATTGGAATTCAGTTCGTATTAATCTCACACACACTTGGAAAAACACTTGAAGAAGATCCTATTTATTATTGTATTAGAGATTGCAGACCATCATGGCAGACAGGGACCCTTCTTTAGATGGCCATGTTAAGTAGACCTCCTAACATAACGTATGTATTTTAACAAATATGGTATTATATATTATTTTCCTGAATATGGCAAAACATCTGGAATGATATTTAATTGGTCCGTTACAAGTCCTTCACCTCAAGATTCCCACGCTAATCTAATACGGAACTACTTTTTACTCATTTCCTATAGAATGCTATTTTTTTTATTCAAATGGTTTCATTTGACTGGAATACTGCGTAAAAATGTATGAAATATGTTCAGCACTAATGCCGGTCACATAGTGCTATATATATATACAGCCTACACTGAAGCCTACAGTAGGCAGCACTATCTAGGCCATGTCACTGGTACTGCAGGCCGCACTATGTAGGCCATGTCACTGGTATTGCAGGCCGCACTATGCAGGCCAGGTCACTGGTACACGTCGCTGTCATAACTCAAATAATAGAATTTTACTTGTTACCTAAATCTGATTATTAATAGCGTATACAGCCAACTTCAGCTGGTGTGTAGACTACTAGTAACTAGACTATCGATACCGTGTTATCAATTATTCGGAAATCTAGCGATCAAATGTTCGTGTTTCACGCGATAAATAATGGACTATTGAGGTAATGTACTTGTCTGGGTAAAACCATATGCCAACACTACATTCAAAATGTATGATGAATTAGTCTTGGCCCATATACATTGCTTATATTGCAGTTACGGACATTACATTATTAATTATGTTTGTCAGGTAATGGTACCTACATGTAGGTAAAAAATCTACTTTACTCTCTCTGTATTTCTATATGCGCGTTGAAAGCTATTTCAATTGGTTCTTTCCCGCTGCTGCCAATTGGTATTCTACTGAAGCTTTTAAAAACGACTTGGTGTGTAACTACATATTTATTCTAATCAAATTTTGATTGATAGAGAAAATATTGGCTTTATGAAAACTCGCTATTGTTGAGGAAATGTAAACTTTGCACAGACACTCGTGTATTTACACGTGTAATATCTACAACCTCTCTTTGACAGTCACCATAAATGGTCGTGGTTTAAAATTGCCATTCATCTTCATCCCTACATCTATACAATGCATATGCCACCCGAATGCCACCAACGTATTAATGGCTTCGATTTAGGTGTATCCCCCTCTCTCTGTATTTATCTCGTTCTCCCCCACTTTCTCTCTCTCTCTCTCTCTCTCTCTCTCTCTCTCTCTCTCTCTCGTACACATACACACACCACACACACACACGTACACACCATACACACACATACACACGCACACATACACACACATACACCGACACACACACATACACACTCACACACACATACACACACACGCACACACCATATACACATACACACACGTACACACTACACATACCCACACACTCACACACATACACACACGCACACACCATATACACACACACACATACCATACACACACGCATACACATACACACAAACACACTCGCATACACACACTCACACACACACACACTCACACACACACACACTTACACACTTTCCTACGCCAGGCTCAATTCTTATGGTCTTTAATACACTAGCAGAATAAACATAGAAACATTGTCTGTACTTTCAACTCTGTAAAATATCAAGACGTAAAGAAAATAAAGTAAAACAAATGTGAGACAAATAGGTGAAGTTAACACAAGTAGGTGAAAACACTAGTTAAAACCAAGTCTTCAACAATTACGTTTCAAATGTTCAACCTACAAATTATTACACCCAAACCAGTGGAAGGTGGCAGTGTTTCCGTGACCTGACAGATGAGTAGTTGGTCCACGTACACAGTCTGACTGAATGAGTTGTGAAGACAGTCGACCAGAGCAGAGACAGTACGCAGTCTCACTGTAATAGGTACTTGTATATCAATACCTAAGACGCGTGGCTAGCTGTAAGTTGACGTGTACATTTGAACTATTGACATGCACAGCAATCAGCAAAGCCACAACGTAAATATTTCAACATGAGGTAAGAAGACCCTCGCCTGGAGAAGTTGGTGTGTATATGTATATGTACTCGGCCGACCACAGTGTTCGACGTTTCCGTACTTTACCACCACTGTATCACTTCCGGTGGTATTCAGGTGGATTTCAGCCCAAATACTAAATATCTATATATTTACACATTCAACGTATATTATTAATGGCTTTGTAAGGTTAGGATCTAGTCGCGGTCCATTGGAGCCCGGATGTAAATACCAGATCAGGGCAACATAGACAAGGATAGGTCGTAGAATATCGAGGGACGCCATTTATAAGATACACATTCAGAGGTGTTTCATTAATAGTGCAAATAATTCATTTGGTATTCTGAGAGTAATTAGTGATATCATTATGGGAATCACCCATTGGAGCAGAAGTGACGCGTAGTCCTACATCGCGTAAGACAGGAAGTTATCAGCTGGAGTATAAACACGCTCGGAAAGTGTGCTGTAGGTTCTGTTAGCTTTCCTTATTGTTGAAGCCTATCATTGTTCCTGTGAGAATATCCACGAAGCATTATAATAGGTTGAAAGACAGTGAGTGAGTGAATTACTGATTTACGTCACAGCGGGAATCTTTCACCCATACATGACGATGAATTAATTAACTATACAATATGAATTGGCTAAAATCAAATGCAGCATGAAACATGCCAAAACAAATTTGATTAAAAGTGAATATATGACTGAATAAATGGAAT